>CM076571.1:345402614-345622369 GCA_034641835.2 Pinus albicaulis
TGAATTGGTCTTCCCTCGGAATGGCGAGGTGTCATGCGGCGCATGGCGATGGCCGGTCAAGGCATACGTGATCTACGGGCTGCAGGGGCAGAGCCATTGGCTCGAGATCCGCCAGATAGTGTGTAGGTGTGGGGCATGTGGTGCCCCCTAGTATGTATGTAGGGGCAGGTGGTGCCCCCAGTTTTGAGTTTTTGTAACATGCTATGGGCATGTCATATGTATCAGAGTAGATGGACTCTAAACACATGTTTTGTGACACATATTATGGATATGCATCGTTTTTAATGATTATGAATGTTATTGTCTTGTATGAAATGCGTGTGATAAATGCCAATCTACAACATGGTTTGCAATACTATCTACATAGTGATTCTGTTCTTGAGGTACATGGTTGAAAGTTATGGTTTCAAATTCACGTATCGAGAGTTTCACTCGTAAATATCGTCTAAACAGCACAGGGTTATGCACACGATAAACACCATTTAGTTGCATGACAAGAAGTAGGGAATCCAAACGAACATGCAAATGGAGGATGCGATGAAAGAGGGCATCGGCTAAGAGACCACGCACTGCATCATATTCGGCCTGATTGTTGGTGGCAGTACCAATGCAGACCCCGTTTGAGAGAACAAGGGCATGCAAGGGGGTGAAAATGGCCCAACCTGCCGAGGCTGGATTCCGGGAGTAATGACTTGCACCATCGGCGTAACCGATAAAGGGGGGGGACGGGAGGTCCTGCGGAATGGTGTTACAAGACAACAAATGGGGGGAGGAGATACAATGACAGCAGCGTGAGTGTACAGAAGACATCGAGTGGAAACTGCGGGAGGGAGTGTAATGAGCAGGATGGCTATGACTCATATATAAACTAGAGGGTGGTATATGAGGGCTGTAGGAGGTATGGCGGGGACTCGGGCTGCGGAGGTCAACAGAGATACGGGTGGAGTGATCTCGTGTATGGGTAGAAACGAGGGGGTCAAGGGAGGTCGCTGAAGGGGGGTCAAGCGAGGCAATAGGGGAGGGTGCAAGGGGACTAGGCTCTAAAGGTCGCACAGAGGAGGATAGGTAAAGAATGGTCGTAGTAGACTCCGTCATCTGAACATCAGGGGGGGGAATGTCGATGGGAGCCGGGGGATCCTCAAGGTGGCCCGAAGCGTACTGCGCAAGTATGGGAGAGGCGGATTGATTTTGTTCAACCTCATACTCTCGGACCACCTCTAAAGAGGCGCGGTAATGCGTCAAGTGAGGACAATGGTGGGAGTAATGGCCATGGATACCACACAAATCGCAGGGTTTTCTAGTGCGAATAGTTTTTGGGTTCTTGGTTACGGACGACGACGGAAGAGAAGGGTCGGAGACTGTAGACTCAAGGAATGTGACTTTAACCATGGGTTGAATGCGGGGCAACTCAGGACAAGCATGGGTGGCGTGACCGACGACATCACACAAGGCACGAGGCTTTGCGGGCGGGGGAGGCACAGGGTCAGTCGAGGTGGGCACCCTGGCACGGATGCCCCCTTGCGAGCTTTGCCTTTCTTGCGGGCTGTGCCGGGGGTGTGGTGCGGGGGTGCGAAGGGCAGGGGCGCGGGGGAAGCAAGGGGGACCGGTTGAACCGATGTCAAAGCAAGATAGGGTTTGGGGTGACCAGGAGGGGTAGCGGCTGGAGGGTCAAGGTACCAGACGGGTATTCCCAGGGTCAGGTTAGGGAGAGAGAGGGTGGCCATGATGGGGACCGAATAGACTCTGGGAGGGGGAGCTAGGAACGGTATCTGACCAGCGGGATAATGACCAGGAGGGACGGCTCCGAGATGGTTAAGGCTTGGGGGAACCGATCCAGGGGGATAAAGTGGTTCAGGGATACCAGCTGTGGGAGAAGGGCCAGAAGGAGGAGGTCCGGCTGGCGGAGATGAAAGGCCAAGCAGGTTGCGATGGGCGGGGTTGAGTCGAGGTTGTTGCATTGGTAGCGACGCGGGTGTCAGGCGTGCCGAACGATTGCATCATGCAAACATTCGATAGTGGGATCGAGAGAGATGTGGGAAGAGGACGCTGAGAAAATTTCCAGCGGGGAGGAGTCTTTGTAGACACCGGGGGAGACACTTGGTCAAAGAATCGATGGTTTTCTTATTGGCTACAGAAGATATGGTCGTCTCCGGGGAGGTCTGAGACGGTGGCTCATGATAAGTCAACTGGTCGATGGTGACTATCTTTCCATTGTGAGGAAAAGACATCTTGTGAAAAACCGCGGATGGGACAGCAGACATGGCATAGGTGTAGCTTCGCCCCAATAGAATGTTGTAGTCTAGAGGGGCGTCAATGACTTTGACGTCAACGCAAACGGTCTTACCGGCAAGGGTGATAGGACAATTATGGAAAAGGCCAATGGGCTGGGAGGCGTGGTCGTCCCACGCTCGAAGGGTGATCGTGAAAGGGGCTAACTCAGGAGATCCGAGTTGCTTCCAAACTGAAGCGGACATCACACAAGTGGATGCCCCCTCATCAATTATACACCGAGAAACGTTGGCGTTCCAGATTTTGACTGGCATTTGGAAAGAGACAGAAGCAGGAAGAGGAGGATGCTCTGAGTGATGGGCGTCAAAAACAATCATTTGGTCATCAGCAGGATCTACAGCGCCCACGGCGGTCGGCGGGGCCGCCTGCCGAAGGGCACGATTGGAGGGTTCGTCGTGAGTAGCAGCGAGAGGTTGCGCAGATCTGTACTATGCTATACGAATGAGCGGCTCATGAACGACGTTTGCAACACCTTACAGTCCCTTGGTCATTGTGAACCTCGCTTTGATTGAGGGATATGTCGAACCCACTGGATGTGAAAAGAGGCTTTGTAGAACTTTGAAGGAGGAGGCTCGGGGGGGGCGGGCGGGAGGCAAAAGATCTTTAGAGAGAAATGAAAGGGTTTGAAGGTGAAGGTGTGTGGAGGGAAGGATCAGAGTTCATCATGAGGATCTGGTAATCGGAGGAACCAGAAATGGAAGGTGGAGTGGCGACCTGTCCGTCAGGTGGTTGGGTAGCCACGAATCCTTGCTGAGGGAAAGGATCAGTAAACACAGCTGGTTGGGTAGTGACCACATTAGGAGGAGCGTGAGGGGAGGCATGTTGTCCGTTCAATGTTGCTTGAGACTCCCACATCTGCCGCATCTGTGGTAAGAGGGGACAATCATGGGTGTAATGACCGTAAACACCGCAACACGAACAAGGCTTATTTGTGCGAAGCGGCCTGTCCGGCTTGGGCTGAGTGCCTTGTTGTTGGTTAGCAGTGTTAGGGTCAACACCTTGAGGATTGGGTCCACGAGTACCAGGGGCAGATTGATTTGGATTGCCTCTCCGCCTTCTTTGAGAACAAAGGGGATTAGTCGCGCCCTGCTATGCAAATACTTGCCCTGGAGGGGGCTGTAGGTGCTGTTGCTGGGGTTGAGGAGGCAAGGGAGGTGGAAGCGCATATGCTGGAGGAGCTGGCGCACCAGGCTGTGGATAAGGGTAATGGTTAGGTTGGGCAACATTGAGGTAAGCAGGAGGTTGGGCAAAGGAGGAGGCATGCCGTATCCTGGATACATGCTACCGTGAGGGGGAAGAGTGCTAGAGGTGCTGGCCCCTCCCTGAGGGAGACCATAGCCCATAGGAGGTTGAGCATACGGATGAGAAAGGGCTCCAACGATACCGTCGGCCGAATGAGATGCCCCTGGGCCTGGGGAGGTCAAGGAGGATGGTATAAACATAACCAGACTGAGCATAGATCAGGTCATATTTCAAGGCTATTTGGAGGGCGGCTTCTTCGGTTTGAGGGAAATGGGAGGCGACATCTTTTCCAATGGGAGCTAAGAGAGAGCAAAGGAACTAGTCCATATAGACCCGATCTTCGAAGGGGGGAGCTCGACATAAGCTTCGTCTTCGTCGCCATTCCTGGACATGAGTGGAAAGGCGGGTCAAAGAGGTTTGCTTGAAAGAGGTCAAAAGCTCCGTACCAGTATCGTATAGAAGAGGGAGCTGGAAGTAAGATAAAAAGGATTGGGAAATAGTCACAAAGGTGGTATGGGAAGAGGTGGCTTGGTCAACATACCATTTAGAAGCTTCGCCGGTAAGCGTGTGTTGGAACAACCGAAGACGGATGGAATCATCGGTAATGGAGTTGGAGGAACACCACATGTGGAGAGATCGGACATGGTTGGTTGGATCTTCTCCAGCAAGGCCTTCTAACTTAGGGATGTCGAAGGAGAGCTTGGTTGGCATAGCAGGCCAACCAACATCGTGGCGGATAGGGTCATTAATCAACTGATTGAAATCCGGGACGCTGAGGCCTGCGATGTACAGCAGCAAGGGTGTGGCCGAGGTAGTTCCTGTGGCGGTTCCGCTAGTAGTAGTTCCGGCATTAGGGCCGGGAGCACCGCTAGCGTTAGGCCCTGGACCAGACATAGTGAAGGTGACAGGGGGAGAACCAGAAGTAAAAGGAGAACCCAATGAATCAGAAGAGGAGTCGGAGTGCGGACTCGGAGGAGGACTGGCTTGACGACGACGGGACGGAGCAGGTCGATTGACCGGCGAGGGTGAAGGCCAGGGGGTCTCGGGGAGGTGGCCACGCAGGAGGCGCGATGATGACCCAACACAAGCCGGCACAAGGGAAGAAGAAGAAGCCACCCAAGGGCAAGGAGGTGCGGAATCAAGTGATTACAATGTCGAAACAGAAATGGAATGGGTGCGGTGTCAATTGATTTCAAAGTCTTTGCACAGGCGGTGTAAACAGGAGCTCTTCGCTTAGGGTGAGTGTGTGGCGTGCGTTAATTTTTAATTTTTAAACCCTTTTCGTTTTGAGAGCAAGAAAAAGTGTGTTGCGTAATGAAAATAAATCTGCAGAGAACAGTATATAATGCTGAAATAACAGAAAATTAACAGCTACTATTGCAACGATTCAACCCAAAAAGGCGGGTCTCTCAAAACTAATCTAAAAGAGGGAAAAAATCTAGTCAAAACACACTAAAAAGAGACCAATAGATCTAGGGTCGAAAGGGACAGGGATCTAAAGGAGAAAGCTACTGAAAAGAGGTGCAGATCACAGCCAAGAGGTAGAGGCAAGGTGGCTGGAAAAAAGGAGGAAATCAGCAAAAAGCGGAAAGGACAAGGAGGAGGTCTGAAAGGGAGGTCCAAACAAAACGACAAGAGGTGATTTGAAAGGAAGAAAAGCTGATTTAAAGGGATCTGAGGAGGAGGTATCAGATCTGAAAAAAGGGAAGGCTGAAACTCTGAAAAATAGACGGCTGAAACAACAAAAAAATCTTCCACAAAAAGTGGAGGGTACTGAAGCCCTAGGGGGCTAGGTTCCCACTTAGATGAGAAAAATAGATCAAAAACAGGTCTAAACGGGTGGAGGCAGAGGCTAGAAAACGCTGACAGAAGCTTCAGCAAAACCTAGAAAAATTGCAGAAAAACAGCTGAAAAATTGGCAGGTCGCAGGTTCTGACCTGTTTTCAGTGCAGGTCGAGAAAAATTGGCTGAAAAGTGTGACCTGGAGGTCCAGGTCGCAGGTTATGGGCTGAAAAGTGCGACCTGAAGCTCCGGGTGTCTCGGCGGCAGATTTTCAAAAAAGTTGTCGTCTCAGTTGCGGCTGATGTCGGTCACCTGCGCAATAGGGCCAGAAACACGCGGAAGTTAGAAATTTTAATGTTTTAGGGTTTTATGTGAGAAAAAAACATAAAAATAGGAAAAAGAAAAATCTGAAAAGAAACCCTAGGGCCTGAAGTATCTGGATATGCAGGAATATGAAAAACGACAGCGGTCGTAATTTAAAACCCGTGTGGAGTCGCCATTTGTTAGTATGAATCCTTTGTTGAAGTGTACGAAAAAAGACCACTTTAGCTACGCATAACTAATAGCCCTAACATCAAAAGTGGCTGCCAATATCTTCAGATCTGCAGTTAGTTGATCAAGACAAGAGCTGCAAAAAACTAGATATATGCATAGAAAGACATTAAGCAGTAAAAAGAAGGGTTTGCTCCATATATCCAATAGACAAGACAAGAACAATTTTTGAAAGAATTTTTGTATTAAGGGCACCTGGGAGGAAAACAAGAAGGCGTATCCAATTCTCCTCAATGTGATGGGTTCTTGGAAGTCCTCAGCACTTCAGATCTAGAATCTCTCTCTCTTGTTGGTGTAGAAAACCCAGACAAAGATAGAACTCAAAGGGAGCTCACACAGCAAATAATGTAGAAAAATGTGACCAAGTGTGTAGATCCAGAGTGATCTAATAGGCAACAAAAGGTGAAGAATGGTAGGAAAAACCCTCCTATTTATAACAAAATATTGGGTCATTTTAGATCTTGGTGCATGATTAAAATAATGTTAACCAAATCTAGATCCACCTTTTATGGAATATTTTATTATATTTGTTGGAGGGAAAAAGTATTTGACTTGGTCAAATCCCTTTATTTGTCAAAAATAAATAAATAAATGATTTATTTATCTTTTTAAGGAAGCGGTTAAAATATAATCAAATAAATAATGATTTATTTAATTATTTGTGGGTGATTTGGTCATAGTTAACAAGGAATATTATCTAAATAAGATTTAAATAATTATTCCTAGAAAATAATAAGATAAATAAAGGTTTATCTAATTAATTTCTTTGTTTTTGGGTTAAACATGACTGGGAATATTAATTAAATTATGGTTTAATTAATTATTCCATGAGGAAAATCAAACAAATATAGGTTTGTTTAATATTTCCTTTTGGGGTTTCCTGTTTAGACCATAAACAACCTAATAAATGTGGTTTATTAAGTTATTTTACATAGTGAAAGCAATTTTACTTAGGGTAAAATTGGTCTTACATGGTGTACTTGGGTCCATCTAATGATAATAGGTTAGATGACCAAAAAATGGTGTAACAAAATGTTTCTGAGACTTCAATGAATGCATCTCCCCTGGAGACACGTCATCCTTGAAGTCTTCTGTGCCTTTGCCCTGTGATGTAATCCCCTCTGTTGATTCTCATTATAAAGCCTCTTTGACTGTAAAAAATTGTGTTCCTAAAGGCCTTCATTTAACCCTTGTACCCCTGCAAAATATCCCTTTTCATCCTTTTTCCCTTTGTCAAAGTCCCCCTTTCATACCCCTCAAATTCCCCCCTAAACCTTCTAAATCATTCCTATGTCCCTCTTAAACCACGCATACACCCTTGGTTTAGTTTTCTAAACCCTTATTCTTTCTATCGTTACCTTTGTTTGGCCTCGAATTGCATTAAAAAGGGTTCAAAACCCACTTTAAACCTTATAATAGACCTTAGCCCCTTTCAACTAGCCCCCGCACCTTTTCCTCCACGTAACCGGCCGCTAGAACCACCCGCCAGCCCAAAGAGCGCCTATCTCATATGTTCATCGGGCGCAGTTTCAACCGTTGATCTTTGTAGATCGGACGGCGATCGTTAACTCCACAGCGCCCGTGTTTTCTCCGTCCAAACTCCCGATCACGCCATCACCATTCATTTACACGCAAATCTGACGGTTTGGAGCCTACCCTCCACTGTGGTCCCCATGTACTATTCCAAACCCGGTGGTTTCTATCGCACCACCTTTGGGCGGAGGGTGGTAATTTCCGATCAACCAGCGATTCCATACATCGCGTGACACGCGTCCCCTATACCTTTTTCAAAATCACCACCCTCGCGCGTTAACCGCCATCCATCGCGCATTATTGTTCGAACGAGGATGCCCAACGATATTGCCATCGATTGTCCGATCTGGGGCGGGCCATCCAACGGCTATCGCTCGTCGAAGATGCACGATAGTTAACTCAGATGCACACGCGATAACTCAAGGTTCGGCGTGCCATCCAGTTAATCTCCGCCATCGATCTCATCTGCAGATCGACAGTCCACATTCAATCGCCCTCCAACGTGCTTTCCACCGTCGATCTCCTTTAAGATCGGACGGTCCAGATTTGTTTTCCCCCCGCTGTTGACTATTCTGCCATTGCCCAGTCCCGCCACATCACTGTTCCACGTGTCTCCTCCGTACTTTCGTCCACCCCCGTGATATATATTCATTCCATGGTCGACATTCATTATTTTCACGTTAAAACGTCCGCCTCGACATTTTCCCATACTTTCTCCACTGTGTCATGTTTTCCTCCATTGTTGCCTCTGCAGTCATCATCCTCATCTGCGCCACGCTACCACTGTCACATTCATCCATGCCACCAATTCCATACGTGTTTTTGGTAACTGTTTTCGGGTTTTACAGGTTTATGAGGTGGTAAAACCCGCCATGGTTCATATACACCATTGTAATGGCGCAGTGCACAGAGGAAGCTGAATTTAGAGCCCGATATTACAGGGAGATGTCCGGAAGGTGTCTGCACCATAAATTTCATTGAAGAACCGAATTAAAGCTCTGCAAAACCTCATCGATGCCATTAAAGCACAGATTTCACAGTCAGAGGAAATCTAGAAAGTAGAAAAGAGTATCAGGGGAAAAATAGTGCGTTAAGGCCTTTAATAGAAGACCTTAAGCCTTAATTCATTTATTAGAAGGCAAAGGTATCAAAATCAAAGACCCAGTGGATCATTCATATGGTCCAATGCACTGAAATATAATACTATCAGGGTTTCTGTATCAGCAAAACGTTCTTCCATGAAAGGACACAGTACACATTATTGTTTCAGTCGACTATGTGTCCAAATGAAGATTTCTGCCCTATCAGCAGTCCTACACAATCAGAAGCATTTGTTACACGGTATGGCAGACCCTAACATCATTATTATGCCTTTTTTGTGCAATTCACCAGAACACTGTAATGAGTACCAAAGATAAATGCTCAGATTAAAACCAAATGGGGCCTCAACCCTCCTACTGCTTCAGATTGTTAATGTTGCATTTAAGTTTACAACTACCATTGTCTTTCTTTCCTCCTATAATAATCCAAAGGAACATATTGTAAAAGGTTTTTGTTGGGCCGTTGTTGTTCGGCTGCTGCCGTTGTTGTTAGAGAGATTCATTCTGACTGTTAGAATAGTCTTGGGAGGGATAGCAGAGTAGTTGTTATGTATTAGGCTGGGAGGAGGATTTTGGATTGTAACAGCCATTGAGCTCGGTGTATGTGACTGGTTTTGCATCAATTAATCAAAGCACATTTCACAGGATCTTGGTCTATTACTATTGGTGATGTCTTCTAACTTTGTTTATTACATTTACATGTTGTTTCATGTTCTACTGGCTTGCATCAGAATATTGGCATAGGATTCACCCTTGTTAGGTACCCTATGTTTCTGCTCTCCTTGCCTTCAATGTTTTCTACTAAATGTGTTATCTAAGGATTGATTTCAGATGATTTAACCAATGTAGTAGTTCCTTATGCTGCTAGCTGATGTATGAGTTAAATGGAATCTGTCTTTAGTTGCTCTTGTTTGGTTTAAGCTGGAATATTTGGGAACACTGGGGATTAGAGTTAGCCTTGTCCACTAGGATCCTTGTGCAACCATCTGACCTTTCTAAGATCTCTTCGTTAAAACTTATCTCTATTTTTCCCTTGGGAGCGTGCTAAAGCTGACCTGGAGTTAAATGACCTCTGGTCCGATCTATAACCTGCCCCTTTGTCCCTCTTTGAGAGTTTCCTATGAGTATGTCCAAGCATGTCTGGAGTTAAATGACCTCTGGCCTGATCTATAGACAGAAATTGGGTTGCTTTCCTTCTTCCACCTTCTTCCCTTAATGTTCCATTCCATCGTCTATCTAAAAAGATCCTTTAGTGTAGATGACTTGCCCTCTGAAAGCCTTGGCTAGTTGTTGCATGTAATTACCTTTCATGACTCCATAGGCCAATGGATGGCACTCTCTTGACCTATCCTCTTTGCTGAAACATCCTGCTACTTTGTCTTTTTTTCTCCCATTACTTTCTCATGTCTATGATCTCATGACCAACCCAGCAACCAACCAACCAAATCATTTTAAACCCCCCTTTGTGCTTCATACTAGCCTAACATCTGTTTTGAGCTTCAAATATATTTATCATTCTTTGTTTTAATGGAGAGATCCCTCTCCGGGTCCAGAAGGGCTAGATCCTAGGGCCCAAAAGTGGTTCTGATGTTGTCTCATCTTTTGGTCTTGCCAATCTGGCCAAAACATGGGAACCCCAACAAACTGACCGATCTTCGCCAGCTAATCCAATGGCTCATGCTCCCTTTCACAAACCTCGGCTGCCCGATCTTTGAAACATCAAAAGGTTGCAAAATGAGCGGTTTTTGCACCCTCTCCCCTTGCCACATGTCGATCATGTGTTATATCACATTCTCATCATCGAAACCATTAACCACTTTCTTCCTATGTAAAAACCACCAAAGCCACTCTTAGCCCCTGTAGTAGACCCTCCTGAAAACCACCATTCTGCCTTCTGCAATGCGCTAAAACCACCTTTTGACTCCATCACAGTGCGATAAGCTAGCATTATTTCAGAACCCTGCAAATGAGTTATTTTTGTGAATTTCGCAAATAAAACCAAAGCATTTCCAACCCGAAATTAAAACCCCATTGCAGCTCAACTCATTTCACAGTGTTTCCCCATCCCCATAATCCATTTCACTTCTCGGTGAAACTTTGTTTCATTAATCACTGGTTTATTTTTGTAGGTGATCATACAAATACCTGGACAAACAAATTTTAATACTAGTTAATTACCTGTTTGCTCCACATTCTCAGGAAATATATTCAAAGGCCTCATTTAAACAATAGTTTGTACAAAGCTAAAACCAACAATACAACAGAGAAAGGATAATTTACATAGTAAATTGGTTTTAAGAGAGTAAAAACATCTACAGCGGCAACAACGAAGTTTTTCAAAGTAACTCCTCAGGACATATTTTACTCACTGTTACATACCTCTTACTGTTAAAAGTAAAAGTAAAAATAGAGCAGTCAAGGTAAAACAGTAAAAGTAAACACGGAGGCAGTAATGGTTAAACAGAGATGAAAACACTTTCACCAAAAACAATGAAGTTTATCCGAAGTAAAAGTAAAAACAGTTAAAAGAACAATAAGGTCAAAAGATGAAAACAGAGCAGGAAGGGACATTTTCTAGAAATTTCTTGTTCAAGTCATAGTTTTGCAGAAACTATTGTGGCCAATCCAAGATGAATTTTGAAAAACTGGAGGGGGTTTGTGTTCCTGAGAGGCCAATATAAAAAAACCTATCTCACATTTTACACAGGTATTACATAATGAGAAATACATTTACATCTTCACAACCTAATTTTCAAATTGTGCAAAATTATGTTTTACACATATTTTTACAGAGCCTATTATGAACAACTGGAGCAGAATTTTAGGAACATGAGAGAGGTATATCTCAATAACTTATTTAGCTACAATAACCTCTTTAAATTTTTACATATATATCTCAGATTAAGATATACAAAGGTATCACTGGACCCCAATTTTGTAAAATTTCTAGAGAAAAATGCACAAAGGAAGGAGGTAGTTAGTGACTTGGAAGCCTCATCATCAACTAAGAGTTGCTATAAAATTCGAATTTCTCTTCTTTTTCACCATAAATCCATAAATATAGTGCCAAATATATTTATTAGTTTTGAGTGTCCTTTATTTAAGTTCTATTTATGTAATACAGTTTGAGATATTTGTAAACCAATCTTGATATTTTTTCAAGATAATCTAGTTTAGAATTTTTATAAATACTTCATCATTTGAAGTATTGAGTTTGGATGAATTTCTGAACATTTATATAGCTTTACTATTCTTAACCTAAGGGTGAATGTAACAATTTCAAGTCAGCAGACTGGATCAAAGCAATAAAGCATCATATTACAGGATTCATGTGTTGGGCCACTACAGTGAAGTATTTTCACTTGTTTCTTTTTCAATTTATTATGTTTTTCATCAATACTTGAATGTGATCTAAATCTAAATGATAAATCAGGAATTGTTATTTCATAATATGTTAAAAGAACTATGTTTTGACTGATTATCATTTATATGTTTTTCACTGATATCTAGACTAAGGAACCCTTAATTGCTCCCTAGTTTCGATTGACCTCTGCCTTTTCACTCATAATCCGGATTTAAGAACCCTTAATTGCTCTTTTACCCCGATTGAAACCATTTTCACCATCAGCTTTGAATATCTGAAGTAACTCAACTATATTTCCCTGTAAACATTTTCCCTTAGACTTTAATCCTGATCTGACTGCTTGACACATTGACTCCATAGCCCAATGGAATACACACCTACTTCTATCCATATAAGTGATTTCACCACCAAATAAAATAAATACCCAAAACCAATTTTCCCTTTATAAATAGCCTAAAACCAATCAAAATCAACAAAGATAAATCATATAGAGAGAGCCCTCTCTGAGCATTAGGAAGGCTAGATCTTAAGGCTTAAAAGTAGGTTTGTGGTTACCTCGGTGATTTCTTTCTTTAACCTTGAGAAATTACTAAGTGATAACAATAGTCACTCTTCCATACTATCTTGATCAGCCACATTAGTTACCACTGCAATGCGCAAACTAGGGACGGTTTAATCCATTGGGATAAAAACTTCCTATCCATATGCCAACTTGAATGGGGTCTGCCAAGTCGATTTCTTGCATGTATTTGATTTTCCCATAGAAAAATAGGTACGTGCACATCCCAATCGTTCCAATTAGCATTTCAGACCTTTGTGAGCACATAGCATCTCAATATCTCATCAGCTCCCATTTTATACAACTGGCCAATGATCAAAGTAAAGTTGGTTGTGTGTAATACCAGTTCTTTCTTTTGCTTAACTGTATACTTTGTAGGCACACTACTAGTGGTCAGAAAGTGGATAATATTTGCGAAGTGGTCATCAACCATTTTAATAGAAAATAGTTGTGCATCTGGTAATCTATCCTCCAAACTATTTGGCTCCTCTCCATTTTCCATGCACGATAGGTGATATGGACCTGCATTCAGCCTCCCTAGCTTGACAATCAACTCAAAATCATACTCTTGAAATAATAAGAGCCATCGACAAATATTCCCCCCTAACACAGGCTTATTGACTAGGTACTTCAAAGCAAAGTGATCAGTAAACATCTTAAAATGTCCTCCCATAAAATAGTGATGAAATTTTTGTAGCACATAGACCATAACTAATCCTTCTCTCTCTGTTGTCGAGTAGTTTCGCTCAACACTTGACAATTATTACTCGTAAATGCAATTAGGTGATCAACATCTCTAGTTCCTGGCTGCATGAGTACAACGCCCAATGTGATACTCGAAGCATCCATGTGTACATGGAATTCCTTTGTCTAGTCTAGAAATACCAATATAGGCATAATCACCATTTTCTCCTTAAGTAACTCGAAAATCTTCTAACAATCCTCATCCGAGCATAAAGGGGTATCCTTATTCAACAATTTTTCCATCGGCGCAGTAATCATTGCATAGCATTGAATAAATTTTTTGTAATAGTTATTATGTCCCAAAATCGAGTGCAACTGCTTGACATTTGCGGCCACCTCCAGGTTGAAAATAATATAAATCTTAGTGAGATCGAGCATCAACCCCTTTTAACAGACAATATGACTCGGAAAAACCCCAAAAGGGACACAAAATATGCACTTCTTCAGATTCAGCAAGATCTGATGCTTGAGACAAGTATCCAACATTATACGCAGATTCAAAACATGCTTCTTTACTAAGCCAAATACAGTCCAGTGATCAAAATATAGTTCTCAGAATTTATGTATATACTCCTTAAACGTAGCTACTACCACGCGCGAGAATATTGCTGGTACATTCTGCAGACCGAATGCCATTATTGTGTATTGGAATGATCCCCATTATGTTGCAAATTTTGTCTTACATATGTCTTAAAGAATGATTCTTATTTGGTGGTATCGAGAAAAGCCATTAGTGAATGAGTAGGCCTCCTTCCCTCCCGCATTTTCCAATATTTCATGAGAAAATGTAGTTGGAAAGGGGTCATGCACACAGACATCATTTAACTTGTGAAGATCCATGCAAATCCTAATTTCTCCTTTGGTCTTATTTTCTTGGACCACCATGGGTCTGACCCAATCTGGTTCTTCTAGTGGTTCAATGATCCCTGCAACAACCATTTTCTCTAGCTGCTCTTTGACCTTTTGTTTGTTCTTATGATTCAACCTATAAGGGCACTTCTTGAAAGGCCTAGCATCTAGTTTCAGAGTGATCACACCAAGATCCCCAACGATACCTTTCAAATTTGAAAAAATTGTGGGAAAGAAATCCTGATATTCAGCAAGCAGCTCTGGAACCTTAGCTACAGTATCTTCATTCCAGTAATCCTTGATTTTGGCAATCTTAGGTTGCTCTTCTGTTCCAATGTCGACTTGACTAATATTCACGGGTTTAGTCACATCTGGCACTTCAACCAACGGCCCAAAAATTGCGCACTGACCTTCGTGTTAGTGTCAGTCTGGTCATATTTCCATCAGTGATCAAACTTACTCTTTTGCATTTTCATATTAGGATTCCCATACCATAAATTTTCATCATTCCATTAGGTCATGGATTCATTGATGGTAGTGGTCTTTCATCAGTTTTCCCTCATGTAAAACTTGTTGATTCGCCTCTCTATGGTCTTCAGTCATGATTCACTTTCACTCCCAATTCATATTATTAGGTCATAGGTTTGGTCTCATTAGGTTCTAGGGTCTCATCATGGTCAAATTAATGAGTCAAGTGTCAATAAATATCATTAAGGTCATGAGGAGGTAAAATAAACTCAAAGGCACAGTATCTGGAAAGATCAAAGAATTGTTCTATTGAGCTTGATGTAATTTTCACCTCAAAAACCATGTTTTCAGGTGAAAACATGTACTTTGCTTTTATTATCATCTTTTATGTAATTTTATGTCTTCATATGTAATAAGTTGCACTTCAGAAGCTGTTATCTCCACAGATCCACCACCCTGTTGTTCAAAGGTGTTTTCCATAGTATTTTCAATATAAAATGATGTTTTAATTATGCCCATCAGAAGGAGCCTGGGAAGAGCTTTCCAACGATATATTATACTCTCAAAACTGACTTCTGGATTGGAAAATATGCCTAAGTGAACAAAAGTCCCCAAAAGCCTAATCCTACCCCCATTTTTTCTCATTTGGTCCCTTAGACTTTATAATATAATTTTAAAGTTCTTCAATCGCATCCCCTTTTCTTCTGATCTGATCACATCATCGCAATCGCACACTCCCGATTGACCCACCTCCGATTAAAAAACTTCCGATGCGATTGACCTCCCCCGATCGCATCTCCACTGTCGATCCACCCTTCCAATCGGACAGCTCACAAGTCATCACACCATCACAATCGGCATTTCTCGCAGCACTGCTCCCGCTCCACTTCCCCGCCGATTTGCGATTGCGATTTTCCTGGGTCCCACCATAAACATTTCCACCTTTTCCCAAACAAAAGTGCTATTTATTTTGTTAAATGCGATAAATCAATTTTAAAGGCTTCTTAAGTTTTTTCATCGCGAAATCATTTTATCGCATGTTTTAAAACCTTCGTGCTCTTTCCCACCGATGTAATGAATCGCATATCTCAATCGACAGTTCCCATAAGTACTTTTCCTCCACTCCCCTTCTTGTCCCGATTTGCGATTGTGATTTTCCGCAGTCTCACCACAAAGCCTTCAGATCTTTCCAAAGAAAAAAGGGTTTTCCCTTGTGTTAAAGCGATTTTTCATGATTTGTTTTAAAACGCCTTTCCTTCCATCGCATAGTTTCCATCGCAATGTCTTTTCCCGACCCGCCAATGCGATGAATCACATGTCGCTCAATTGCATCGCGCGATTCCCCTACTATATGACACACCCCTTCCCTGCCGATTTGCGATTGTGATTTCCCCATAAAACCCATCGCATCGCAAGTCTCCAATCGTATTGCTCCATTGTGTGATACACTCCTTCCCCTCTCCCAATTGCGATTTGCGATTGCAATTTGCAATCACGATTTGGGCCCACCATCCTTTCCTTTTCTCTTTTTCACTAAAAGGGGGACTTTTCTTCATTAAATGTAAAATTTCATTTTTATTGGTTCCAAAGGGAATTTCTCAGAATAAAAGGGATTTTCAAACAAAAGAAAAGAAGTAGTCAAGGCCGAGAACTAGATACAAAACAAATATTATTACAGTACGACAGCAAATTCCTCCAGATGATCAAAATATATTGTTTCTCCTCTTTTTCAGGGGCATACTGTTGGTTTATTTTCTATGTTCAGATTTCGGTTCCTGAGCTGGTAAAACAACTCCTCTTTCTGTGAATCTACTCCCCTCAAAATTCTATCTATTTAATGTAATTTCTAAGTGATTCGTAAAGGGGAATAAAGTGTGGAATAAGTTGGAAATCACTGAGGATGCTCTGCGCTCCATTTGTAACAGTTTGGTAGGGAATTAATAAAGAAATGCAGCACTGATTTGTGGGATCCCTGTGGTATGGAATTTAGCATTGTTCTTTCTTTTGTGTTCATCTGTTAATTTTTGTGTTTTCCATTCATTTCATTCATATCTCTGGTTGAATGTTTTCAAGATAGATAGGTAGAATCCATTGTATAATGCTCTGCCTTGGGAAATCATTCAATACTCTATGTTTTCTGCTGTTTGAAAAGGATCCATCTCCTATGCCCTTTTCAGCTCCTCACCAGTCTCACACATTCCATCATTATTTAAACTGAATTGTTAAAATCCCTGCCTACCTTGCCCCATAAAATACCCTGTATCTCTGATTTAATTCCCCAGTTTCAAACTGCCCAACCCATCTAATCCTACAACCCTGAAAATATATAAAAACATTCCCTTTTATTATACCTAGACTAAAATCATTTTACTCTTATATTTCATTGAATATTTTTGCTGGAGAGAGCCCTCTCCTGACCTTGTAGGGCTAGCTACAAAGCTGTGTGTGGTTTGAGGTTACCTTGATTTGCCTTCTTTCAGCCTAAGGTTCAAATTAGGTGCTAACACTTCGGACTCAGGGATATTGATGTTTCTGGGGTCTTCTTCATTATCTTCAATAGTCACATTCCAGTAGTAAACTATATCCTTCATTTGTATATCCCATGCTGGTATGGCTCGTTCTTCTGGTTTCTTTTTCGTGTCAAATACCACATCCTGAATCGTGTGTAAGGAAGTACTGATGCATGGGAATCCACTCTCAAAAATGAACGTTAACACATTGATTTCTCATAGTGTAGCCCATTCCATCGTCCTCATCGTAGCTCAACCTCTAGGTACCAGTTCATTGGAATCCAACTTAAAGCATGAACGAATATATGCACCCATCATGGTTGTGACTCTTCTCCCCAAGATGGAGTCCACCTAGCTAAATGTATGTGTGGATCTTATTTTCCTACATATTTTCCTTCCAACCGGGTATTGACTTGTCCAAATTGCAGTTGCATCATATGGGTACATTCTTCCCAACTCGCCAAGTTTTCCTTGTGTGTCTCCCACCAGCGTGCTAGAGTTGAGTGTAGAGCTAATTCAAGTGCATGGAACCATTGTGTCTCTAGAAAAACACGTTCAAATCCATCTAGGAAACAAGTGACACTACCTATAGCATCATAATAAGGTATTTCCTGCACCTCAGAGCATATGCACCATAGAGATATGGTGATTCAGTTGCAACCCATTGTAGAGACTTCATGAAAATGGTTATGCCAATTCTCCAATCCCTCATACAATTCTAAGTGGCATGAACTATCTTTGTCCTAGCTAAGTCAACCATCCATTGTGGGATTGATCCAATCTTCATCTCTCACAGTTATTTTGTAGTTATGATCAAAGTCCTCTTCTGCACGCACATGTTCTATATATATTTATCCTTCTTCTAGATCTAGTGGGACCACAACCCTGGTTCCATTGTTTTCGAATACCATACTTCGGTACCTGAGGTTGATGATAACATTCATGTCAATATCCCAATCCAGACCCAATAGTGTAGGGAATGGATCCGTATCATCAACAATATGAATAACTTCAAAATCAACCATCGCATTAACTCCTTAGATATCAGCTATCACCCCAGAAAGCCTACCCATTGAGATAATATTCTGCTAATTCGCCATGTGAAGTTGTATTGCAGACCATTCTAGCTTAGGTTCTCCCATTTTCTTCCAAGTCTTCTTTGGTATGACATTTTCAGAGCCCAGATCCAAAATGACCTGGTCCATTTCAAACTCTCCAATCTAAGTAGTCAAGCGCATCTCTCGGGTAGTTCTTCTCTTATTCTTGTAGATCGTATTGAGAGCCTTTTGCTTCATCTAGGGTTGTTCTTTTTTGGCACAAATATTAATTAAAGCTTGAAGGCTCTCAATGACCTTCTTATTGCGAAAAAAGCTTGATACATGCATGTAAATACAGTTTCATCTCAATAGGCTTGACCCCTTCGTTGGTATCTATGGCAGGTTTTCTTTCTACTTTAGATGCGCCACGATCCACGAAGTCATTGTTTGTTGTGACAAAGGTTTCCTTTTCCCTTTGTAGATTGAATCCTTCTTTTTTCTCAGGAGCTCTTTGGACCCAAACATCAGTGAAAAGTCTCTTATCTTCTGCTTTATCTTCCCTAGTTGCTATGCTTCTTCTGGTTACAATATTTATGCTAGGGTCTTCAGTGTGTGGTTCTTCTCTAATCATTTGAACATTTTGCGTAGGTGTCTCCAGTTTCTTCTCCTGCATTTTTGAAAATAGTACTAGGAAATCTTCAATAATATTATCAAACTTTCTACAATACCTGCAGGACTCTTGTGTTGGGTTTGGGAAGTCGTGTGCATAATGACCATCTTCTCCACATTTATAACAAATAATTTATCCCCTTCCACGACTAGCCCCTCTGCCCCTTCCTCGTCCTTTTCTTAGAAATCTAGCGCGCCCACACGGTGATGCAAGCAAATTTGGTCCTCTACCTCCAGCCTGCAATCTGTACGACTCATGCTACTCAATCATCAGATCGAAGCTGCGATAGTTCTTGTCATCGTGTCCCACGGATCGACAGAATGTGTAAAAATGTTGTTGTAGCTCCAGAATATATTTACCAAGCCTAGGGTATAAGTCTATTGTATGGAGTCCTTTTGTTTGGAAAATCATGAACCATATTTTAGGAAACTCACTAGGCCCTGCCCCGTTCTTAATTATATTTGGTCTTACAACTGCTAGATAGTTATTATATATAGGACACTGATCCTTGTGATGTCCCTCATCTTTACAGAGTGTGCACCATACTCCTGGGCACACATGCTTTTCCTTATCCTTTCACAAATTTTGTATTTATAAGTGCAGTGCCACTAACTAGATTTGAATTTGCTGAGCCCCAACTTGTGTGGTAGGTATAGGTAAGGCTTCTAGATTCATGGAAATCTCCACAACTTCATCCAGTGTCGCAATATTTTGTTGGTTTAAAGACTAGCACAGATGCGGCAACAACATAACAATGAACCATTCTTTGTGTTGAGTCTCATCGATAGTAAATCCTCCATATCTAATGATGTGCTTCAATCATTGATCTGCCTCCCATACTGATTCATTCACTTCTTGGTGGATCTCCTTTAATTAAGTCACGCACTGAGATCAGTAGGATTTTTCCTTTTTGAATTTCTCCTTCAATGCAGTCTTAAGCTCGTCAATCGTGGCATTAGGGTTGATTATCCTATACCTCATGTACCAATCCAGCGCGCGTTCTTGAAATGCAGTAGCTAGATGTGATTTCTTAACATATCATTATTGATCTACTGCGTTGTCCATACAACATCTGTGATGAACCAAAATTGGTCAACATCTTCATTTCCAATGCCCTTGAAATTCTGTAACTTGATGGAAGTAGCCATGTTGTCTTCTGGAAATGGAGGTGGAGGTGCAGTGGATGAGTTGTTAGAGTGAGGAAAATTTGGGAGTGGAGTGGATGGGATCTAAAATAAGGCCAACGAACTAAGAATATCTTGATCTTGCAATTCATCTTATTCTGAGTGTGAAGATTCACCACAGCTACTTGTTTCAGACTCCTCGTCGCTGCCAAATTTACCTTTGAGAGGGCTATAAACAAAACCCTCTTCTAGATCTACTCTGTAATTTTTTTCCATTGCGCGTAGTCATGCCTCTTCATGACATTCACTCAATGTGGTTGCATAGAGTACCCTTTTCACATAAAATCATTTTAATCTACAACTTCAATGACCGCATAAACTTACCTCTAGGACCCTTTAAAAATCTTCTTTCAGATTTAGAATACGATACAAAAGTATCAATAGAAAATTCAATCACAAACCCACTTAGAACACTATCCATCCAATAATCTATTGTACAGGTAATTTTATTGCTATATTTCTCCAACTTTTAAACCAGCTTAGGAGTCCACCTGGTGATCGTGTCTTCCTTTGCACAAGTCTAAAAATCATTCAGCCAAGATAACCACTCATGTAACTCAGTTACAAACGAAGAAAATCAAATTTCGTGGATCTCTGTGTAGATATATCTTTGCTCCCAATCCTCAACAGATAATTTAGGGTTTCATTTTTCTTGGATTGCAAATTCACAGACCTTATTATCGAGCCAATATTGCAGTTCATTCTTTGTCGAATTCCACAACATCAAATATCCCTCAAAATGATCTTGGTCCCAACAAAGAAACGATTTTTTGGCTTAAGGGGTCCTGACCCAGGTTCAGAGTGTTCTGCGCAACTAACAAACCTTCCAACTACTGGCCCTTTTGACAATAATCTTCCTGGGCAGACCAAGGTCTCACTCGAAGCAATATAGGGGGTGCTAGAACCAAGTTTCCGCACCCGGAGAGAGCGTATGATGTGGATCTTATCCCTATTCAACAGATCTGACAATTGCAATCCCACGCAAGAGATTTCTTAACCCGATCAACATCAACTTTCTTTAAACAAACCTAACTACGGAAAACCCCTAAACTAAAAAACATTCGCACACACACAATGAATAATAGAAATAACTACATTCATAGAAATAATCCTTACTCCAATATAGACTTGTGCGGATATAGATACATGTGCTTATACAGATTTATAAAACAATAACAACACTTGTACTAAAAATAGATCTATATTTAAATCATGGTTTCACACAATTATGAATACAATTGCATAGATCAATCATTATACCAGATGCGCTTTCACTAATAACAATAATAGATCGACAATTCAACCACACAACTATGCATAAACAAGGAAATCATAACAGAACAGACTTTGCCAAAACTTCTTCTTTATTAATGGATATTCAATTCATTACAATCCCTTTCCATCCGCGTACACATCAGCATAGTCCTTGTAAACATCTCAGGCTAGTTCCCCGAGCACACAGCCAGCAGGAGCCTTTCTACCCAGACTTAACAAAAACTTATATCAACCACAAAACATCTATTGATCTTCTTATGAGCATCTCTTACTCAACTTGACTCTTACATATTTGTAGGTCTTTGACGTGCATATACCATGGTATCAAACCATGGTTTGAGACTCATGGTTTCCCCTTTTTACCCATTACATTGATTAAGGGACTCTAACCGACCCAAAGGCCCCTTGACATCTACGTGCAACACGTACTAATCAAAACTTTACCAAAATTAACCAAAAATTATACAACAATTTACCCATAGGGGACCCCATCCCAACATACACCTTCAAACAAATAAATCCTCACAACAACTATAAGAAAACCAAAGTTCTGATACCAAACTTGTTCTGTATGAGACCTTAATGTAAATGTGCTTGAGGGTTTGTAAATTACAAGTGTTAAAAACTGAATTTTTGAGAGCTTTTATGTTAATTTTTAAACACATAAAGCATGAAAATAAACTCTAAAATATACAGAAATAGTAGACAAATACACCATAAAAATAACCACAACACAACAAATGATGAAGGATTTCACCCCTCATGGGCTATGTCTCCTTGGTCCAGCTTCCAATGGCTTGGCCCTCTTTCATTATGCTCAAAATGGTGATTACATACATTTACACTACTCAAATGGCTTCAAAACCTATTCTATCAACTTCAAAATACCGAAAAATGTTATCTAGCCACTCTCTAATCTGAAATTGGTCAAAAACTGAAGAAGTTATGAGCCTCCCTAGTTTTTCTGCTAATCACACCACAATTTCCCTAGAATCTGGACCGGTCCTGTAATTTTTCCTTCATTTTGGATAACTAATTGACAATTTCATGCAATTTCGCGAGAAATTATCGGAGCATTAAAACTCCCAGTAATGCCTAAAATCGACATATTAAAACTATATGGTATGGCACCAAAAATATTTTTTTAATATAGAAAATCGAACGGTTTGATAACCGTCAGTAGTTAGAGGTGTAACAGTCACATGGGTCATGATGTTGGAGGTTTGGGCGGCGGCTAGTCCTCCGCGCCCTTGGTCTGGTGGTATGGTCATATGCATTAACATGTGGGGGGTCAGGGCTAAGCCATGGCCCCATATCCCAAACCTTCAGCGCGTTAATCTTTGTATAGCATTTTGGACCATAGTTTTAATGAGAAATATGTTGGCGTAGTGGTATGCGGTGTTGTTGGTTGGACGAAGGTCTGGTGTTCGACCTTCGCCTAGTCCGCTCAGTCCTTACACAAATTTTTGGTGGCCTCCCGTGCTACCACGTGGCAGCCTCCAGTTGGGCCACGTGGCAACATGTGGGTTCCCATCAACCAACCAATGGAATTCAACCACAAATGAACCAAGCAGAGGAGGACAAGTGGCGAGGCCAGATTGACCTAAAAAAAACTATCTTTTGACCAACCAGAAGATGCCACGTGGAAACTTGCCACTAGCCCAAAAATTTTCTCTGTCAGCTGTCATTTTTGAAAAATTTGTGTGTTTGGGAAAACTAACAAAACATGTTTCTGGGAGCATACGGTGTCGGTTTTCTGCGAAATGAGTTGTGCCTAATTCAAAACGATGAGATCTACGTGGTTGTTCATGTTCCACACCATTCCGACAACTTTCATTTTTTAGCATAATTTTGAGAACCTTATCAGTATCATGAATAACTTACTAAATAGGAAATACATTGAACATGTGCCGATTGAACTTACATATCCAATATTATATAGTGATTAAACATATGATTTAAATTTGCCTTAATCATATACATATTGCACTTATATATTTAACAATATACAATTCCTAAAATTTCACACACACACACACACATATATATATAATATTTAATAACATTACATTTTAAATAATATTAAATAGATATTAATATTATTACTATTATTTACAAAATTAAAATTATGTCATATTTAAATTTCAAATTTTATTTAATTATTAAAAAAATATTTTTTTAAATTATTTTTATTAAATAAAATAATCTATTTTAAACTTAATTTTTTAATAAAATTTAAAAATAAATTTTGTTAATAATTTATTTTTGAAATTATATATATAAGTTTAACATCATTCCTCCCTAGTTGAGGGTTGCTGTTACAAAGAATGTTATTACCAAGTTTTATAAAAAAATAAATGCAACATTGGAGTCAAGAAACGGTGTCCCTTGTCCCATACCCTTTTTGGGATATTATTCATAAGATAAAAGAGTGTTTGGAAGATGCAAGTTTTATTGCCTTCACACTCATTGGTATGGTGAGAACTCTTCTCCTTTATATTAAGGATGTTGTTCTTTTGGAAAAAGGTCATCGTCATCTTAGCCAGCAACACATAAATCTCGAAGGTTTTTGCTCCAAGATGGATATGATTGTAAATACCAAGAAAACTAAAGTCATGATAATTAATTCTGAAAATATCACCGATGATAATTTTATTTATGATAACAACTCCTTGGAGGATGTTCCTTCATACAAATATTTGGGAATCGACATTCATCATAAGCTTAATTAGAATTATAGAATTGAGAAAAGGATAAATGGAGGTTATAAAGCTTACTCTAGAGTTGAAAACAATAGTAAGTATGTAGATCATTGGATTTGGGAAAAAAAAAACACTCCTCTTGGAGTCTCTCATCACTCTTGCTATTTTATGTCGTTGTGGGTTTTGGGCTTGTGTTATATCCAAAGAGTCACGGAGGAAGATTGAACAAATTAAAAATCAATTTATAACCTACTGCCACAAGATTAAAGAAAATACTCCCTATAGTGAAGCAGGTCTTTCCCCCATTGAAAATTGGCTATGACTAGATATCTTATGTATAAGAAGAAGTTATACAACATGGACACTAATAAGTTCTCAAGATTGCTTTTAAGTCTACCAAAGCCCCCATCTTTAACTCAAGTGAGGATGTCATAAGGATGTCAAGTCTTGGGTGGGCCATTAGGGAATAAAGAAAGATACCATCTTGCAAAATATGGATAATATTAAAAATATTATTACTTCCAAATTTAAGGAGAATTTGTGAGTAAATATAGAGCTAAAGGAAAAAGGGAAATTATTATATTATAAAGAGGTCATCAACCCCAATCTAGAAAACCTTATCGCTGCGTCTTTGACTAGTGTTAAGAAATTTGCCAAGATTAGAACTAATTATCATGAGCTTCATAGTGTTATTGGGTGTTAGTCAATTCCCAAAAGACCATGGGATGAAAGAGTTTGTCACATATACCATTCTAAGAAGGTCAAAGATCAAAATCACTTTCCCTTATAGTGTCGATCTTATACTCACATTAAATGTAATTTGAAATATTTATCACATTATCAACTTTCAACTCAACAAAATTAGAGTGCTCTAAAAACTCTTATCTCACTACTCTTTGAGCACAAAATAAAATGTGAAAAGATTCATTTTTTTTTTTTTCAGAAAGTATAAAACGTTGTTTTATATATTAAGATATGCAAAACAGTACATGATATACATGATGATACAGTGCATAGCAGCACTGTACAAATAGCGCAAATATTATAGAGCATAGATAATGCAATAAGATACAACATATTATGCCCCATATACACCAGCAGAAAGTAACCAACGAAGGCAAAAGGTTATGATGTGTCCACAAATTATATCAAAAAGTATGGCACCATAAAAATGCCACTACTTAATTCTAGGAGCCAGAGTAAACCTGTGGAAAAACCGGCTCTTATACCCCATCCGAAGAATACATCCAGGAAGAGGAGTACGATTCATATTAATCTCTTATCTTCTTACGATTAATAAACCATATAAATATTTATAAATATTAAAAATGATTCTTATTATATATATTAAAACTTATTATATAAAAAACAATAATAGAGAATATAAACACTCTTGAAAACTTTATATACATTCATAAAGTCAAATCCATCCACTTTTAACGTATATGTAAAATTACAACCATCACCCCAGAATAGAAGATATTCGAAAAAAGAAGAAGATGATGATTTGCAGTGGAAATACATATATGGGAATACTTTCAAAACCTATATTCCACTAAAAATGAAGACAAAATAAAAAAACATATATAACATGTTTGGCCAATTACTTTATTGGAAGTGTTTTTCCAATGCGTTAAAAAACGCAATTTAAATATAATGGTGAGCAAATACTGCTCAACCACATTAATTAGAATATAGCTTAGTAAATATGTATCACTATCAAAACTTAGATAAACCCAATTAATGTACTAAATAGTTTCAGTGATTAGTTCAATACATATTCATTTAATAAGGCATAAATACTTCAATATATATATGAGATATTTTATTTATATAAATGTCAATATAAAATTTAATTTTTATATTCAATTTTTCTCTCATATACTTTTTAAAATTAACACACCAGCTAATAGCTTTGAAGCAATAAGTTCACAAATTAAATCATCAATACACATGACTTCATAAAAGTTATGAGCATTAACTCAGTGTGATTAATTACAACGCGCAGGGTCTCATAAAAGTTATGAGCATTAACTCAGTGCAATTAATTACAACGCGTAGGGTCTTTCTTCCCCATAAATAGAAAGGTAAAAGGTGATGCGTTGTAGCGTTAACTCAGTGCGATTAATTACAACGTGCAGGGTCTCATAAAAGTTATGAGCATTAACTCAGTGCAATTAATTACAACACGTAGGGTCTTTCTTTCCCACAAATAGAAAGGTAGAAGGTGATGCGTTGTAGCATTAACTCAGTGCGATTAATTACAACGCGCAGGGTCTCATAAAAGTTATGAGCATTAACTCAGTATAATTAATTACAACGCGTAGGGTCTTTATAAATAGAAAGGTAAAAGGTAATGCGTTGTAGGCTCTAATTTTGAAATGGGAATTGCATGGAACTTAATTGCCCGCACCCATTTTACATTTCAGAAAATCGGTTGAGCTCGGTTCTTGGTTGGAGTTCACAATAATCCACTCGATTTCATTTAATTGGCAAGTAGTAAGAGGCAAAGCAATATGCCACGGAAGAAACACCTCAAAAAAGGTAAAAATGGGTGGTTTTTTTTGGAAAAACAACCTCAAAAAAACCCTACACCTAATTTTTTTTTGCTCTGTATTTTTTTCATAAGCATGAAAAAAAATGTTATTAGAGCTTTCCTAGTATGAACCTTAGATTAATTGCTAGTAGTGTTGATAACTAAATGTCTGATTGGATTTAATTATACATAAAAGACATCAATGTTCTTTACATAATTAATTGAAATTTGTTGTGTTGTTGAAAATAGTTGACTCCACTGTGTCTATGTTGTTGAGTTGTAGAACCAAATTAGAGATAAAGTTCAACCTTTATTTGTTTCGAAGTGGTGAGACAGAGAGAATTTGAGAAGGACATAGAGCTGATTAACAGTTTCATTGTTGCGCCTGTTGGTTTCGCACAAAATCGCCCAGGGTGTAAACCGCGTCACTTATCAGGGAAGACAATCTATAGAAGGCACAGGGACAGGGAGGTCGTTGTTTTCGAACCCTCAATGGTGATTAAGGAAATTGTAATGGATCATGATGATTTGTTGGGACGGGTCATCAGTTTACAGAAGCGAGCTCTTATCGGGAGATGGCTCTTCGCAGAAGGGGAGGAGATTAATATGATGGAATGGGCGAAGAGTGCCTGGCAGCCCATACTTGGCTATACTCCGAAGTGTAGTTTATTGCAGAACAATTGGATCACTATACACTTCTTGGATGAGAAGGATGTTCCGCTCATTGCGAACAAGGCATGGGTAAAGGGTAAAGCCTTTCTGCAACTTCTCCCGTGGTATTTGGGTTTTAACCCCTTACTGGAGGCACCTTTAAACCGTACTCTATGGGTCAAGCTACCAGGGCTCCCACTTGAGTTTTGGACGCTCAAGTCCATACGAGCTATCGGTGATTCCATCGGGAGCACCCGCTATATTGATCCGGCTATTCTGGGCACCTGTGACAAACGGGTTGCTTGGATTCTGGTGGAAGTCAGTTTCTCGGGTGGTCTGGCTGCAGAGATGGATCTTCTGTGGAGTAGTAGAAGACACCGTCAAAGGATCGACTACTAGGGTATTCCCTTCCGGTGCTTATTATGTTACCAGACTGGACACCACCGGAATAATTGCCCCAGGTGTTTTCGAAAGGGTCGTGGTTCGGGATCGGACTCAGGTGAGTTGGAGCCCCCTGGACAACCTTGCAGAGAAATGTGATTGCTCATCCAGGTAATTCTCTCCCCGTCTCTGTTTCTGTTGACAGGCTTGATAGTAATGGGATCCCAAGTCAGTCTAATGGAACCTCATCCTTAAATGATCAGCTGGGGGTGTCCGCGATTAGCTATAGGGACATTGTTATGGCTAACTTACCCCGGACTCGAAAAGGATCTTCCCCCTCCTCCATGGCTTTTTCCCGACTGGATCCATATGTTTCCCATTGTTCTGAATTTGATCCTGAGGCCTCTGGTTTTGATGATAGTTTTGGTCATGTCATCCCCTTACAAAATGAGTTAGTATCATCAACTCTTAACGTTGTTCATGTTTCCCCTCCCTTGTGGCCCGACTACCCCGCTAAAAGGGATGATCCTAACTCCTTTGTAGTTGTTTCGAATGGTCATGTTTCACATGTTCCCGGTCCAAATGATGAGGTTGACAACTCTAAGATTGTGCTCCCCGAATCTCGGGCTCGACCAGATGTCACATCTCCCTCTCCCGCTATGAATGAACATCTTGCCTCCGGATCTGTTCCTCCTGAAACATCTCATAAGCCTCCATCTCTCTCTATGCCACATCTTGAGTCGGTCTCTCTTTTATCCACCCCTAATGACCCAAAAGATAATGAATATACGGGGGAGGAGACACCCCAGAACTCCATTAGAAGCGATTTTGATTTCCTTTACGCCAATCCAGAAATAGACCTGGCTGCGCTCACTGTCTTTGACAACATTCCTCCATGCTCTTGTTCTTCTTTGAATAGAAGTTAGTCATCTGAGTATAATATCGCTTGTCGAAGGAAGGGGGACAAGGGAACCAGACTTTTTTGGGGGCATGGGAGGGGGAAGACGCGGTCCCTTCTCAATGATGAATTACTGGACCTGACAGATGTTCCAGTCACATCTTCTGAAGTCTTCAGGGCACTTAGAGCACCAGGCCCTCATGAGGGTTCACAATGACTGTTATCATTTCATTGAATATAAGGGCTATGGACGACCCCTATAAAATGATGTGCCTAAAGGAGTTAATAAGGGAGACTAGGCTTATGATCGTTTTTTTACAGGAGACCACGTGTGACAGAGAAAAGGCTATTAAATCTGTTTTAACTATATGCAAAGGATGGATGGCGGCTGGGATTGATGCTATCGGTCATTCGGGGGGGTTGATCTCTTTCTGGGACCCTCAGAAAGCATCCTTCCAGGCTTACAGATTTATTGGGGGTATTCTGTTGACAGGGAAAATCAAAGGGGTGGAGGTTGACTTAAACTTTATCAATTTGTATGCCCCATGTAATAATCAGACTGTATTCTTGGATAAAATTGAAAAATCGGGCATCCTTAACATCCCTAATCTGTGTATTTTGGGTGACTTCAATGTATCTCTACATTCAGATGAGTCTTGGGGCCCTCGGGCGAGAATGGACCCACTGGCGGGGGTCATTAGGCCGATTCTGGAGGGTGCAGGTTTACATGATATCAGGCCAGACCCGATTGAACCTTCATGGAATAATCATCGTACTGGAAACGATTTTGTTGCTAAGAGGTTGGACAGAGCCTTGGTGCACTCTGGCCTGTTTCCAATCCTGGGACACATCTCCTCGGGATTTCTCGTATCTGATTTATCGGACCACAGGCCTATTTATCTGGAATGGAAGGGTGCACGATGGAGTAAAGACATCCCATTCAAATTCAATCAAGCATGGTTAACAGACCCGGAATATGACCGGAAAATCAGGGAGATGTGGTCTATGGAAGATGCCTATATGGAATTGGGAGGTTGGGCGTCTTTCTCCTACAAGATGCAGCAGATTAAAAAATATACAAAGGAATGGGAGATTAAGAAGAAGAAGGAATTAAGGGAGGAAATGGTGGTTATCAAAACAAAACTGGAGAAGCTTCAATCGGCCTTCACACAAAAGTTACCTGATGATTAGACATATAAGCAAATCGAGCAACTCCAGAATAGGAGGATGGAAATACTCAAGATTGAGGAACTCTCCTGGAAACTCAAGAGTAGAATAACATGGTTGAAAGAGGGTGATTTGAACACGAAGTTCTTTCACAACACTGCAAATGGCCGAAGGAACCATAACACTATATGGCATATCAAAAGTGAAAGTGGGGAGATGGTACACTCTGATTTGGAAATAAGAAAGGAAGTACTCAAATATTTCTCCAATTTCTATAAGATCGACCCCGGGATTAAGTTGGATAGTCACGAATGGGTGCTGCAACACATCTCAAGACGTTTCGACGAGGAGGGCAGTCGGAAAATCTTCGAGGTTATTACAAAGGAGGAAGTATTCTCCACATTAAATCTTTTGCTCAGGATAAATGTCCTGGTCCAGATGGGTGGCCAGTAGAATTTTATTGTCACTTCTTTGAGCTTATGGGGGATGAAATCACGACGGCGATTGAATAATGTAGGATCCTGGGGCATATTCCTTCTAGCATGAATTCTACTTTTATTGCATTACTACCTAAGAAAACAGCTCCAGAATCTTTCGCTGATTTCAGGCCCATTGCCCTTTGTAACGTGATCTATAAGATTACATCAAAGATCATCGCAAATTGGCTGAAGGTTCACTTGGACAATTTTGTTGAGAAGAAACAGTATGGCTTTTTGAGGGGGCGGTCGATCCATGACGCCGTAGCTATAGCCTAGGAGGTGTTACATACAATGCAAATAAAAAAGAAGGAGGGTTTAATAATGAATATTGACTTGCTGAAGGCCTATGACTGCGCTGATTGGTCGTATATCAGATTGATGTTGATGAAACTAGGAATGTCTATGGGTGCCTTACGGTGGATTATGAGCTGCATTATGACTATCAAATACACAGTCATCATAAATGAGAAGCCCATAGTTTTCTTTGGTGCGGAAAAGGGTCTCAGATAGGGGTGTGTGCTCTCCCCATTGATCTTTATTTTGATTATGAACGACTTCAGCTATCTCATGCATATGGCGACTCGGGCTGGATACTTTGTTGGTTTTCCTTTCTCTAAGACTGTTAGTATCTCTCACTCCCTCTTTGTGGATGATTTGCTTATATTTGGCCTTCTTTTGAGAAAATGTTGGTTTTACATTCATTATCTATTGATACATTTTGCATCTGCATCCGGGTTGTGTATTAACAAAAGCAAGTCCTTTATAGTTTATGATGAGGAGGATGAGAATGAGATCTCTTTCATTACAAGTTTCCTGGGGGTTGGGAAATTACATGCAGCTGTAGGTTTCATATATTTTGGATTTAGGATTAAACCATCTTCATACAGGAATAAGGACTGGTCGTGGCTTATTGAGAAATTTAAAAAGAAAATTGGACACTAGTCTCATAGATACCTTTCCCCGGGGGGGCATTATGTTTTAGTACAATCTGTCCTTTCTCAGTTCTTAGTTTATTGGGGACACCTTCTCTACCTTCCACAGGGTATTATCTCATTGATTAAATCTATCGTGGCACATTTTCTTTGGAGCGGGACTACCTCAAACATGAAGTTTCACCTTTGTAAATTGGAGGCTCTATTTTGTCCGAAAATGTATGGTGGTTGGGGTATTCTTAGCTCGCGTGCGTTCAATGATGCCTTGCTCACCAAATCTCTTTGGCGAGCACTGACTGGGGGATGTATATGGGCAGAGATCATATCGGCTAAATACTTACCTGTCGATACCTTGTAGTTTTTATATTGCAAGCAGATCTCCTTCTCTAGGAATAGATCTGTGATCTGGAGTAGTTTCAAGAAAGTGCATCACATCATCTCTTAGGGTCTGGTATGGAAGTTTGGTTGTGGTTACAAAATCGGATTGAGTGGGGAGAAATTACTGGGGGCTCTTGAAATACTGTTCATGAGTACAAGACTCTTGCATTTCTTCAATAACAGGGGCATTTTTTATATTGGTCAATTGATAAGTCACCGGCAGCATTCTGCCCCAATATTTAAAACAACGGGACAACTCAACCTCATCGGCTCTGATGGACAGGAGTGGATGAAATATCGGGAGGGGCTCCAACGGGCTGGGCTTTCTTATGAGCGGGCTGGTGATACCCTGACCTGGGCAGGCGACATTAAGAATGGAAACCTTGTTGTCAAACATGTATATTTCAACATAACTCTTTTTGATACTTGCTCCAATATGAACATGGGATTTGCTGAATTATGGAAGCGGAAAATTCCTACCAAGATCCTTCTCTTTGGATGGTTATTGTGGAGGGAGAGGCTTCTTACTTGGGATATGCTAAGATGTAAGGGATTTCATGGTCCTAGCAGATGTTCTTTTTGTAGGATGGAGGAAGAATCCATTAGTCACATTTTCTTTTCGTGCCCATGGACTGCCCATCTTTGGTCACTGTTCTGTAAGACTTTATTGGACGGTGCATGGTCTCCTTCAAGTTTTATTGAAGCTGCACATAGGTGGGATAGGCTCTTGGGTGAATTCAGATCCCTTCCATTATTTTTTGTATGGGAATTTTGGCGATGCAGGAACAGATTTATATTTTAGAATGTGCCCATTCAATTACATCACACATACTTCGCTATCATGTCCTAGATTCGGGATAGGAGACCTCATTCTCTATTGATACAGGATGGATCTAAGCGGAATAGACCTCACCCAATCTCCCTTTCGGCTATTTTCTTTGATGGAGCTTACTGGGGGGGATTATGGGGTGTGGAGCATGGTTAAAATTATCTGAGGACGAAAGGATTGAAATATGTTGGAACGGAGGGAAGGGCACCAACAATCTGGTTGAGCTTATGGCCATATGGTGTGGATTTAACGTAGCTGTGAACCTGGGTCTACAAGGGGTCTCAGTTTACGGAGATTCCAAGTTGGTCATCAATACTATGCTTGGACATGCTACGAGTTCCATGATTGCTTCTCATGGATGGTTTAGGCATGCCAAGCTCCTTTGGGAGCGATTAAATCGCCCCCCCATTACTCACATATACAGGGAATTGAATACTAGATCTGATGGGCTCTCCAAGCGAGGGGTGGATATGAGATTTGGAGTATTACAAGTTTCACTATACAAGCTCAACAAGAAGGTGTGGACCAGTGACATTCCGATTCCATGATCTTTGGGGGCAAGGCACCTTGTCAGGATCCTACCTATTTTGTTTTATCGAATTTTGGACAATTTTAGATATGTCTGTCCTTCAATTAGGTACATGCACAGAACGCAAGCGAGCCAGTAATGACAAGCGAGCCTGGTCTTTGGATACAAGCAAGCCTGTTAATATGTGCAAGCGAGCCTGTTATAAGAGCTAGCGAGCCGGTTTCAATCATCTAGACCTAATGCCTGGACAGATCTACAAAAGAGATCCTTCCTTTCAACAGAATCCGGGATATGCTACCATAAGCGGGTCGACATTAGTCTCATTGCACAATTGTTTCTGCAGTCTAGTGTTCATTTATCGATCTCGCTCTGGATTGCCTCCAGCACATTTTATGGTCTCTAGGCATCTAACATAGAGTTTCAGTTACTATTGTTTAATAGGTACTCTGGTTTTTGCATAATGACAAAGAATATCAGAACTCATAGCTCATGTTCCAGGATCTCTGTTTATGTCATGCTAAAAGGGGCTTCAAGCCTCCCCATTGCTGTTGCCTTTTTGTGAAGGACATTTGATTGATCAAATGTACTGTTCTTATATATACCAATATAAAACAATGTTTTTTTCTCTCTGAAAAAAAAAGGTTAAGTTAGCATGAAGATTTGTTTCTCGGGTTAAGTTAACATGAAGAATTCCTATTTTGTTTTCGAGATTAAGCTAGCATGAAGAATTTATGGTTTAAGCTTATGACAGAAATAGAATTTTATAAGGAATTGCAAATGGTTTTTTTGGAGAAAGGATGGTATGTAAAATTGTGAAAATCTTGATTATTATTTTAAAATTATATATTTAGAATTAAATAGGGTCCTCTCCTGGAATGCTTGAGTGGGGTTTTCTACCCCCCTGCACTCTATATTTTGTTTCCCACATGATGGTCCTTCTTGAATGTTATGTGGTCTCAAATGTTTATTTTGGATCATTGTATTTCCTTTATAGCAAAGTAATAGAAACTTTTTTTCTTATTGAAAAAAAAAAATTATAAGATTTAGAGTTTTTTTTTTTAATTATAATTTTTTGTGTTAAAAATGAATATTTTTTTGTGACCATTAGGTTGAATGTAATTAAATTTATTGAGTTACTTGTATTTTGTAAATAAAAATTTGTGAGCAATTGTGTTATTAAAAGACATTTTGAAATTATGTAGTTGATTTCCAATTCTAAAATTTAGTTATGAGCATGCATTGAAAAATGAACTCTATTCTTGGCAAGACAATATGCCTTCTATTCCTTGGTGTATCTTTACAAGTTTAGGGGAAATTGTTAGTTTATTTTTAGTTATAAATTTTTCTTACCTCCCATATGGAAAACAAATTATGTGATAGAAAAACATAGGCAAATAATTGCACGAATGGAAAAAAAATTGACCAATTATATTAAGACCTTAAAATTTAGTTTTAATGCTTGATTTGGAAATTTAAAAGCAAGTTTCACTAACTTTATTAGTTATAAGGAATATGATGTAGTGGAAGCGCCCTTTCTTTGTTGGAGTTCCTTGGTCTTCCAAATGACCAGGCGCTCAACCCTTTCTAGGCTTAACCTCCAATATGGATAAGAGTCCCTGGCTTGGTATTTATATTTCAAAACACCATCGAGGGGAAATTTTTTTACATTACACCTCACAGTATTAAGCCATGGACGATATTTCCTTATGCACTCCATTTTCTATATCCATGGACGAAATATACAGATGAAGGATTAGTAATTAGTAATGACAGGATTAGTGTTACAATTTAAATACTTATATTTGCAGTAATTTTGTTTTGATTCCCATGGTTTTATAAGAGTCGGGATGAGCTTAAATGAGAAATATCTATATACTTGTATTTTTTTTATAATATATAAAAGATAATGTTTTTTTCTTCTGGAAAACAAAAAACACCATGGAATTGTATTTCTTCACACTCCTCTTGTCCATGCATTGGCTAACACAACACATAGAACTTGATATATGGAGGAAACCGTCTATTTAAACTCTCCAAGTAGAATTTGTTGATTTCACAATACCACACTTCTTGCATGATTTAGATTGGTCCAAGATCGGTTTTTTTTCATTCCCTTTCTCCTCACATGCCAAATTCTCTTCGTGGCCTAACTGGCTGACTGGGCCTTGCCTGAGGTTGGGGTCAGGACTCAACTCGTTTCTTCATGCTGCATTTACTCTAAGCCTAGAGGTCCGACTAAAATAGCTCCCAACTTCTTGACCAGGGAGCGATCTATTTGGGTCTATCCCTTTTCTCGTCCAGGTTGCTCTTTAAGTTGAACTCGAAGTTCCTCCAATGTTGTGATGTATTTAACTCTCTTTCCAGCTACACAGTGGTTTGATTTCAGTAGCAATGCAATCCACCTCGGCCCAACTGTGATGACTAGTCAAGGTATGAACAATACCTTGATAATCGAATTTGCAGACAAGTCATGGTCACATGGATATCGAAAGAGTAAGAAGAAGAACTTATTTTAACGTCCATGAGGCTAAATATAGCCTATGGGACAAATTTCTTCTCTATCTGGCTCTTGTATTTGGCCCTTTTCCTATGAAGTTTCACAATAAATATTTCCAACTTCTCGAAAAACCCCTTGCTGAATAGATTATCCCAAGAGCTACCTGCCAAAATATCTGCATAACTTTCCCTACTGCCTTTGAAGGCCTCACATTCTAAAATGAAATTCTTTTCTGTTTCCACTTTTCCAGAAGAGAAAAAAATACATAGTCTTTCCTCTCACGCTTCTTTTAGCCTTTTCCAACACCTTGTTTCACAACAGAGTTGATCAGAATTAGTCCTTAATTGAGCAATAAGAATTTTGGCTCTCCAAGAAATATTTACCACTATGTATGCTTTTTGTTGATTATTTTGAGTTGGATTAAACTCTTCAATATAATACTTTTTATTTCTCCCTAGCTGCTTCTCCCAAGTATGTTTGAGGAACTTATCCATGGCAAAATATTTTGTCTCTTTACTGTTTATGGGACACATGCTGAAGTAAAAGCCCCATTTTCTAAACCATTTGCTATTTTGTTGCATCCAAGTCTTCTTTATTTTGCACAATATGTCATTAAACACAATCTTAGGCCATTTCCCGCCTTCCATTTTCTCAAATTTTTAAATACCTTATGACCTGCACTATAGCTATTTCTTCAATATGAGCATCCCCTGTTTCACTTAACAAGATAGCATAAGGAATTACACTTTTAATTTTGAATTTTTTTGTAATCAAACGATTTTGAATTTAATCAATTTGTTTCCATTGCATGTCAGATGTACTGTTGGCCCACAATTCGCACCGTAGAGAATCACAGGAATCCCTAAAAGTCCAAAAATAGTTAGAGTGGTTTGGGCCAATCCCATAACTATGTCTCTCTACACCTATTTTGAATTCAACACATTAAATCTAGAAAATGCCCAAAATGTATAAATCAACGTTTAGAAGGATAATCTTACCATGGCCTTTTATGTTTGATATGGGAACACCTTTAGATTCCTACACTCTTATTGATACTTGACGAGATTACTCATTCCATTCTATGCTGAATTACACAATAATTCTGTGTTTTCCAATTGCTTCAATTAGCGATCACACCTTCTAAGATTTACTTCACAAACTCTCTCTCTCTCCATGTCTTGAACAGAGCCTCTCCTCTCAACTCTTTTCAACTCATTATATGTAGTATCAACCAAAATAACACATACACAAGCTCAAATAAAAACAACATAGGGAGTTTTTCATTGTCCAGAATGATCACATCTATGCTAATTCAAACACACAAAGGAAACAACAATGATTCTATTACTACTCAGAACTAGGTTTACAGACAATTTACAAAGACTCTTAGCCCGAGTTTTCTCACAAGCTCCTACTTCTGTGGGAGCCTTGAGTGTATTTCTAATTCCTTCGCTTTCTAGGAGACTTACTTTGACACTGTTGTACAGTCACATACACTGTTGTACACACATTGTATACAACTTCAATGGCTTGAAATATCTCAATAGAAACACTAGGAATGGAACCTAAAACTACTATATTTCTAGCTCTACACGTGTTACATTGAAAAGGGCCCACTTGGCGAACCATTATAAGAAACCATCACCTCATCATATTTACAATAAGACAATAACTTGGGAACTTTTAAACATTAACATATACATTGTATTTAGATATTGCATTTTTTTTAACCAAAATGGTTAGGATATTTTATATTAATACCAATATGGTTACAATACCATAATATTTTACAATTTCATATGAATCTTCAACTACTAGGCTCAAACATGTCCAAAAAACACTTTTGTTTCTGCTACAGTTCCCTGCATACTGCGAATATAAATTGATAATGTCTTAAAACCTTCCAGAAAACTCCTAAAACTGGAACATACTTGCAATACATAATTTAAAATAGATATTTGACCAGCCTACATTGCATAATCCAACTTTAGAGTTAACTTCAATAGTTTCCTCAACAACTTGCCTTGACTACACTATAGTAGGGACCAAGCTCCCTTTAGACACCTCAACATCTTTGTTCAACCATTATGAAGCTATGAGATGGTTCACATCCAATTCCTGCCTCTAGTCCTCTCCTAAGTTTACTTCTTATGCACATTTCCTTCTCAATGATTCAAGTTTTTCAAGACATAGATCTAATGGATCAATTTTCACCTGCAGTATGTCAATTTTGGTCTGGAGCAGGTCATTCTTTTGACTCGAAAGTAGTAGCTTGTCTAGAAACTCCATGGCCACCTTTCCTCCCTGCTTATTTAGAAAAGACAAAATATGCTTCATCATTGTAGAGAGGTAATCCAACTAACAACTGGTTTCCTCCTTCTCTGAGACAGGTGGCACCTCCATGTCATCACCCATGCAATGACCCTCTTTAATTGGTATGGCCTTAGGTTTCCAGACTTTAACCTTTGTAGAAATAATAAAGGCCAGTCATGCCTCATAAACTTATTCACCGGGCATACCTTCCCCCACTGGGCCATGAATCAGTTTTCCATCTTCAATGCACCATCCTACCATGTACATTCTACTGACTTGAAACTAATTATTTTATTTAATATCCCTACATTTCTCTACCCACGCCATTAAAACTTTGAACCTCAAGCATGATTTCTTCTCCTCACTAATGGAGATAACATTCATTTTCTCCTTCTCGCATTTACTATCGATGTGCAATCCTCCATCTCTCCCAGACCACGTTTATAACCATACTTTTGAGCTAGATGTTTGAATGGGCACAAATCTTAACAGTGATGAGGAGCCACCATTTTTCTTGGGAATGTTTCTAGAGGTTCACAATACATGAATGTGGGCTGACGTGAGGATGTTGGGGTACCCTCTTTTATCTGTTGATCCATCCAATGCACCAAATTCCCAACCTTCAATTAATTTTTTTATGATAGAGGATTATAAACACCACTACATTCCTCCCCAGCCAATATCCCTTTTTGTAAGTAGACACCTTATTTTCTAAAGCATTCACTTTTGAATTTAGATTCCTCTTGAAATGATAAAACACAACTATCTCAAATTTGCCTATTTCTATTCTTATACTTTACAAAATTGGGAATTGAACCTAGTTGGAGTTCTATTTGAGATTAAAAACCTATTGAATGACTATCATGGAGTCTTTTCATTAGGAGAATTTTGAGGTCTAAAATGGGCTTCCTAAGGAAAATGTACAATCAAAATTCACTTTATGAGAACCAATCACATTTTAGGGTATGACATCATCCCTAATGGTTGAAGTGACATTGCTTGAGTTAAGGGTACTTATTCGTCACATTCTCAATGGTGGATAAAAACTCATGGTTAATCATGGTAGTGCTCTAAGTAGTTTTAAAGTCAAAGTAAAGTACTCATAATAAATGTCATTTCACATTTTTTGAATAAAATTCATACATAAAATAATATATTACATTTTTATATTATTTTTATATGGTACATTAATTACATGCGATTATACAATTTAAATAATATAAAGTTTAATTAATAACATATTATATAATTAATAATTTATGAATTTATATTTATATTTTATTTTAAGCTATTTAAGTACAAAGGACAAATGCATTAGTTGTTCAATGATAATGACTTTTTCTTGAAAAACTCATTCTTATTTATAGTCACATCAATGCAATTTTTTTATTAATTTTATTTTGGTACAATTTTTGAATTGAATTTAACCATGGTTACATTGATTGTGGTGCAAAACGTGAATTGCAAATTCATAAATATTATTTTATTGATTTAACTATTATTTTATTATTTCCTTAGGAGGCCTATTTTAGACCTCAAAATTCCCCTAATGAATACCATTAATTTCCAAATTTTCATTGGTATAGCCAACTCTAACCCCTGCCACAAAGCTAAAAGGTTGTCTTGATTGTTAGTGATGCTCCCCAAGCCCCATTCATATTGAATCTCAATTTCTTCACCAGGAAGATAGATAACCAATGCTACTTTTGCCTCCCTTATGTTACCTTTCAATGCTCCATAAAAAAAGACAATATATTGCCCCTTACTATTCCTCCAATTTTGGAATTCTTCATCATCTATTATTATATAAAATGACAAACTGACTAATAGTTTACAAATGAAGGTGTCTGCATGATGGGTTACTTTAGCAAGTTTAAGCCAATCTCATGCACTTGGTGTCAGATCTTCCAATTCCCCTGGATTGTAACCACAAGTTGTGATGGATTCAAAAAACAAGTTCATTATTTTGATGGTCATGGTGGACGAATTTGGACGATCACCCTTAAATATTAGTTTATTGCGCATTATCCATACTTCCAAACACAGGAACTTAGGAAGTGCCATCCAACAATGCATGGATACTAAAATGGATTTTTTGTGCCAAGGAATTTTAGTTTCCTAGCCTTTGAACTTGTACGGCCAACTATCTGGGATACTTTCTATAGAAATGACATTATCCTAAGCTTTTTTCGAGACGTCCAATGTGAGGTTGCACCTTTAAAAAATATGAGGGATTTCTTATTCAACCATCTCCCACATGGCACACCTATATGACAATTGAGTATTCTTTTTCTTATGGTTCTTTGCCAATAGGATATTCCCATGGGCCATTACCCAACAAAAAATATTATTTTTGGCAAGCCTTCCTTGTGCCATATTCCACCCCATAGCTTATTTGATGGAAGGTGGGGTAATTTTTGGACTAGCATTTCATAGCCCGCTTTGACTATATAGGTGCATTTATTACTGTCCATTCATATTCATTGATTCGACCTAGAGACTTCACTTGGAGTGAGGTGTTTTAATGAATTGACCAATGTGATCCAGTGTGGCTAAATATTGGAAGGAAAATCCTAGAATTTCCATCCTATTCAATGACCATTTTCATCACATTGTAAAATATCAATGATCTTGATGTATCCATTAGACTCCATCCAATTTGCAAGATCCTTAGTTTCGTCATTCTCAACCAATCACAATGTTGCAGGAACATAGTCTATCCACAATTTGATGCAAACCCCATTTCCATCTTGCCACCCTAATTGGTCTAGTATGATAAGGGCCACTGTTGATCAGAGGCTTAGTATTTTAGCTCAAAAATGAAAGTTCTCATAATTGAATGAAACTAGAATGAAAACGATCGGCCCGTCGTAAGGAATCCAACACAACTCATTTCGTTGAAAACTGAGTTCAGATGAAGGAGTTATGGTCTGTTGATCACCGTTCAAAACATGAAAATTTTTATTAAAAAAATGCAGAAAATGTATAGGATGATGACATGGCAACCCAGTGAGCATTCAAAAAATATTCTTCAGTTTTTATCCAATGGGACCGTGACAAGTGTCATTGCGGGATTCACTAGTTTGGTTTGTGAAGGTAAAATTTATCCAATGACCTCTTAAGGCTGAATTGGGGTTCATGATGATTTTTATGTGGGATTTTTATTTTTATTTATTTATTTTATTTATTTATTTATTTTTTTTATATTAAGATTGAATTTAATATATATATATATATAATATTTTATATGATTTTTCAATGTCATATATTATATTATTGTATTTATATATATTAAAATTATATTTCAAACTTAATATTATTTCAATTTCCACATATTATATTAACCAAACCCATAATTCTAAAGTCCATTTTTGGTGCCCTAAGTCATGTCAGATGGCAATTATTATCGGTGGAATATATATTATGCAGAGACAAAGGTTCGAATTAACCTTATGGTATGGCGTATTAAGTTCAAATGAAAATTTTTTAATATGGTTCAAATGGGCGTATAAAATAAAAGGTTTCAACCACGTTGCAAAATAGAAGTACGATTGGAGGGGTCAGGGCGTGACCCCATGACCTTCCCCTCTCTACGGCGCACCTCCACCATTGGGCCAAAGGCTGTTCCATTGAAATATTATGCAACGAACATGTATTTGAAATCATGCAAGGTACGTTGGCTGGAACGGAGGGGCCAACCCCTCACCATGAGGCTATGACCCTGTTGATCATGTTAGTCCCCTATTAATTTTTAACAAGCAAACAGGGGGTCAAACTGTTTCTGAGCTTTCAAGGAATGCATTCCTGCTAAGAACACATCATCCTTGAAGTCCCTTTATGCCCTTTGTCCTTTGATGAATCCCACTGTTGTTTCCAGTTAAAAAACTTCTCTGTTTCTGTGAAGAAAAATTCCCAAAAGGCCCCCATTTCCTTTGTTTTATTCCCATTAATCCTTTGTTTCAACACCATTTTTCCTCTCTCCTAATTCCTCATTAATCCCTCATTGATCATTCAATTCCTCTTTTAACCTCACAAATACCCTTTGTTTGGCCAAAAATCCCTTCATCCCCCTTACCGTTACCCCTTGTTGGCCTTAAAATGCATGAAAAACGGGCCAAAAACCCCTTTTTACCTTATGACAGGCTAAGCCCCTTTTTAGGCTAGCCCCTTAACCACTTCCCCTCCATAAATCCTGGCGCTAAGACCAAGTGCTAAGTCGAAAGGTGCTAATCGCAATCGTAAGGGCATAGTGAAGCGCAGTTTCTTTGCAAGGTCGAAACCCCCGATGCGATAGTGTATTTGTTATGTTCAACCCCGCCGCGATCGGAGCCGTTTATTCTTCTAGATACGACGGCCCGGCACTAATCGCACCGTGCCTGTCGCCCCTATCCATCCGCTCCTCTAATTTCATCAGAACCGTCGATTTGCCTCCAGATTGGATGACAGTCACTTCATCGCATTCCCGCTCCAATCGCAATCCGAATTTTCTCCTGTGTCCTCCGCTGACTCCCTCAATTGCGATCCTCCAATCCAATCATGGTCGTCCATCTGATCAGATCCGACGGTCTAGATTTATCCCGCTCCGCTCCTTCGTGCCCATCGGCCTTCCCTTTCGGTTTAATCCCCATCGTCAATCTATCACTTTGATCTGACAGCCATCGCTTGTTCCACAATGCACCCATCGCCCCTCTTCACTGACCCCTCCGATTAACCGTGGGCCGTCGATGAATTTCCAGATTTGACGGTTGGCGCGTAATCGCTAATTGCCAATAAAAAATGTTTCATATGCCACCCTCTGCCTCTCCCGATTGCGATTCTCCGATCCCTCCGTTGTTTATCCATTATGATCTAATGGCCCTTATCTCTCCCGCCTCTCTCGTTGCACCCATTGTTTCCCCCGCCAATTTAATCTCCATCGTTGATCCCTCGCACGATCCAACGGTTGGCGCTTGATCGCACCGTCGCTCCAATCACAATCGGAAGTTCTTAAGGTGTCACCCTCTGCCCCCCCCCCCGATTTCGATCCTCTAATTCAATCGCGACCGTCCGTTCGATCTAGATCGACGGTCTACATTGCCTCACAGTTAATCGCCACCATCCACAGGCCTCCACAACATTTCTATGCCACCTCCCTTGGATTTTTATAATGAGTTTATTTTATTTGTGCAGGGTGTTCAGAGTGGAAAATTCACTTTGCCTCTACAGTCATAGCCACTGTGATTCAGTGTGGAGAGATAATCATTTCAACAGCGGCAAGTGAAACAACAAAAACAGATTTAATGGATTTGGGCTTGTTAATTGAATATTTAGAACCTAATCTCGTATTCAAAGGATAAAGACGCAGTTTGAGGACCTGAAGAGCACACGCAACAACCAAGTCTGTGTTTGAATATCTGCGAGATGTTTTCTCCAGGCAGTACGTCTTCCCATTAAAGCCTCCATGCCTCCTCGAGCCCTTAAACAGATGAACACACTAACAGAAGTTTCTACGCCGGTCAAAACCAACAGTTATGGAGCATGGAGACTTTGCAGACTTCCCATCTCAGGCATTTATTTCAGAAGTCCGCCACAGAGTACCAAATAGCTAGAAGGACTACAAAGAACACGTCCGAGGTCAATCTCGACCTGACTAGGACTCCCGAAGCAGGCTACAGAGTACATACAACACTACAAAGTCATTAAGCAGTGTGGGCGTGAACGCTTCCGCCATCCTGTCTTAGTGAGACAAATTAAATGTTCATCATCCATTCCCTTTACTAGTTTTTCTCCTATAAAACTCCCCGAGAATAGATGGTAATGGGCTCCAAATTTTCAGAAAATTAGGCAGTAAGTGAATTTTGTATGAGTTTTTGTCGAACTTTTATATGAATGCACAGAGCCCATTGGGTTTCAGTGAGGATGAGTTCCATCTTTAATGAGGATTCTGGTCTTTGGTGTCTCACAGTTTGTAACTTCTCCCTTTATGTGTTAGTTTAATTGTTCATTTCGTTTCATCTGCCTTTCTTGTATCATGTTCTAGAATGCGAGTGGCTCACTGGTTTTTGGTATGGATTTATCCTAGTTGATACCCATTCTTGAACAATTCAAGCGCTTTAAATATGGCTCAGGCATGATATACTATTTCACTTTTCACTTCAACCATATTTCTGCTATATTAGCTTCTTTGGGAGGTTATTTTTAAAACGATATTGTCATGTATGGATTCTTAAATTAGTAAGCCCATTACATGGTGATATTGTGTACCTGGATATCATCTCAATGACAGTTAATATTATCTCAATCTTTCATATGCAGTAATCACCTTCTGATTATTTATTTCTGTGAGGTATTTTCGAACCGACCCTCTTTACAGAAAGTTTCCTCTGAATTTTCTGATGCATTTGTATTATAATTCCGCACCTTGCCTCTGCAGTATTGCTTTCCCTGCGTCCTTTTTCTAAAGGTTTTGGTCCCATTCAAGTTAACCTCCCTGTTTACAGGAGATAACATGAGAGCATTTTGTTAATAACTCCCCTTGTTATATCACACACTCCTTGCTATATAAGATGTCCTAGGCACTGGTCTTTCACAACTCAAGGTTGTCTCTAGGGTCGACAACATATTTCTGGCGCCGTTGCTGGGGATCGAAGTTAAGAGAAGTTAAATCGCTGGGCCTCGACAAAATCCTTATTCACTCTCAAAATAGGTGAGCGTTGAGAGTTTAGAGTTGTAGATCCCTCACCTTGGCGACTCCACATTCATTTTTCAGAAAAATTTTCTTGCAGATCTGGCTCCTCGTAAGCCACACCTAAGGTTAGATACGTCTCAGCAAAAGACACCTTCTGTGTCTAACCTAGAGAAGATCATACATAGAATAAGTAGGAAATAAAGGCCATCGGTCCATACCGAGATCCCTGAATCTTCTTTACAATACTTTTCGTCCTCCTCCACTGTGGGAGATACCGACTACTACTCAGATAGTTCACCCCGGAGAAGTGTCCAAATTAGAGACGATTTTCACCCTAATCCCGAGGTCGAAGAGGTCAAGGAAGTCATCGAAGTATCTGCTATTAACAGACCGTTGTTCCCATCAACACCTCAAGCTGCAGTCCAATACATTCCTATTGTCATTCATACTCCACTTCCACCTTTGCCTCCTCCTTTTACACATCAAACTCGTGCACTACCTCCACCTCCTCCAATGGCCAATGTTCCCAGCTTCTTGTTGAATAAATATGCTCCCCTTGCATTACCCCAAGTGTTGAATGACATGCCGCAGGACTATCTGAAGGTTTTTCCTAGATTCAATGGGGAAAATGAGATTGAATCTCAAAAACATCTTGAGGTCTTCTGCTCTTTTGCAGAGAACTTTAATGTGGAACACCTAGATGTAGTCGTAAGACTGTTCGTGCAATCTCTTGATGGCGAAGCCAGGAAATGGTTTAAGACATTAGGACACCGTTCCATAACCACTTGGGAGGGAATGGAAAACACTTTTCTCAGAAAATGGGGAGAGAAGAAAGATCATGGGCACTGTCTTACTGAGTTTAACACACTCAAGAAAGGACATAATGAAGGGGTGTTAGAATTTATCAAGAGATTTAATACGTTGTATTTAAGCCTTCCGGTTGATATGAAACCTCATCAAACTGTTGCTAAAGTTGTCTTCGTAGCAGCTTTTGACTCAGAATTTAGCTTCTCTCTGAGAGAAAGAAAACCTACCACTCTCGATGATGCTCAGACAGATGCGCTAGAGTTGGAGGAAAATTTCGCCTCCACTGGTAAATCAAAGGGTAAGCTAGACCAAGATGCTAGAGGGAAAGGCAAAGAGGAGGTGTCTACTTCTAGTCAAGACAAAGACTCCAGTACTAACAAAAACAAAGAAATGAACAAAATGATTAATAACCTTGCTAATAAGGTGGTCAAACTCGAACTGGAGGCCAAGAATTCAACCTCCAAGAATTTACAGAATGCTCCAAACAGAGGTTACAATCCTCAGTACAGGAAACCACCTCCGCAATTACTACAAAGGGAATGGAAGGAGCAACAAGATCAGGTACCACGCCCTCTGTATTTGGAAGGTCCGGTAGAGGATCCCACCGAAGAAACCACTTACGAACAAGATGGAGCATACCTTGCTTTTTAAAATAATGATTAAGTAGAATCTCCCCTGCAAGGAAGCGATGGAATTGAGACCTCATTACAAGAAGAAGAGAAGGCTAGAAGCACAGAAGACCCAGAGATTGATTAATATTGTAAGTATTGTAAGCAATTTGTTGATTTCATGCAAGCACAGTTCAATAGAAAATATGATCTCAGGTCTTCAAGGAAAAGGACTCGCACTCAAGATCAAGAAGAAGAGCCATCCTAGAAGGAGGCGCCTGCTAAGAAGGAGTCAACCATGCAAAAAGTACCAGACAAAGGTAAGAGGCCTCTAAACAAACCTTTGCAGTCTGATGATCAAATTCCTTCCTCTTCAAAAGTAGTCATTCCCCCTAATACCAAGTCTGAGTCAAAAGAAGCCAAACCCTGGGCCGAAAATAAAGAGTCAAAAGAGTTAGTAACAGAAAAGTACCCTCCTGCCTTTAGTCTACAAAAGGAGCTTGAGAAGATCAAAATCCCAGTCCCCTTGACTGAATTATTAAAGCAACCAGCCTACCAGTCCCAGGTCTCCTCTTTCATGCTCCCTCCAGAAGCAGCACATATTCCAAATAGTCTGAACCTTCAAGAAGAAATACCTATGGTTGTATTTGGCCCACATGTCGAGGAATTAGATGCTTCTACTCCTCCTTTTTATCTGTCTCTAGTGATTCATGACCTGCTGTTACATAACTTTATGTTAGATTCTGGAGCTTCCCATAATCTATTACCTCTGTCAGTCATGGAACAACTAGGATTACAAGTCAGCCATCCATACAAGGACCTCTATTCATTTTATTCCAAAAGAGTTAAATTCTTGGGGATGATTAAGGATTTGGTGGTCAATTTGGCCCAAATCCCAGCAAAAAGTGTGGTAATGGACATCGTGGTGGCTGACATCCCAGCTCGCTTTGGCATGTTGTTGTCAAGGTCCTGGGGGACAAAAATCGGTGGGTCAATCAAGTTGGACTTAACATATGCTACTATCCTGGTTTTTAGTGGCTAGGAGAGGAGGTTGTACAGCGAAACTAGGTTTGTCAAGATGGTTACTAAGGCTGATAACTCAAATAATTCACCATTCTACAGTAAAGAAGGTGATTTTTCATGTTTAATGCTGGAACAAGACCAGGATTATGCTCAAGAACCATCATTTTGCCAGATCAAGACCTAGCAGCCCTCAGGGAGCCGTGAAGTAGGAATCTGGACACTTCACTTTGATGGAGAAAACTCCAAAGAAGGTAATGGGGCTGGAATATTATTGATTTCTCCTACCGGCCAATGGGTCCCACTGTCTTTCAAGCTAGAATATGAAGCCACTAATAATGTGGCCAAGTACGAAGCACTGCTGTTAGGATTACAGACAGCCAGGAGTATGAACATACAGAGTTTGAAGGTTCTGGGAGATTCAGAACTGGTGGTTAGACAAGTGAAGAATCAGTGCCAAACCAATCATCCTAGGCTAAGGGCTTATAGGAACGAAGTGTGGGACTTGGGGGAGAATTTTCTCTTGGCATTTAATATTCAGTTCATGCCCCGGGAGCATAATAGGATGGCATACTCTCTTGCAGTGGCTTCCAGTACCTTCCGTCGACCTTAAAACCCTCTCTTAAGATATGAAATCGAGGTACGTTATCGGCCATCAATCCCAGACAACATCAAGCACTGGTAATTTTTGGAGGATGAAGAGAAAGTGAAAAGATTTATGGAAACAATCAGATAATTCTCAAATATGGAGATTGATGCTTGTGAGGAAGAAGAGGCTGAAGATATTTCAGAAAACAGATGGGAGGGAAGAATGGCAAGTCACAAAGTGTTGCAATTGAAGGGAAACATTATACGCAGAGGGCTGGTGCCTCTAGAAAGATTGTTTGACAAGAACGATGTCCCACTGCAGCCAAATAGAGTCACAGAAGAAAACCAGGTAGAAGACCTTAACCTTGGTAATGATGCTGACCCCAAAATTGTGAAATTATCCAAGAAGGTCCCAAAAGAATATAAGCAGCTATACCTGAAATTATTTCAGTCTTACAAAGACGTGTTTGCATGGTCCTATCAAGACTTGAAAAATTTTGATATTAGCATCATGCAACACAAAATTCCCCTGAAGGAGGATGTGAAGCCGCACAAGTAGAAGCTCAGACAGATAAATCCCCTGCTACTTCCCTCTATTGAGAAAGAAATTAAGAAACTGTTGAAGGCCAAAATAATTTTTCCATTAAGGTACTCCGAATGGGTGGCAAACCTAGTCCCTATCCGAAAGAAGAATGGAGAAATAAGGCTATGTGTTGATTTCCGAAATTTGAACCGAGCATCCTTAAAGGATGATTATCCACTGTCCAAGATGGATCACATCCTGTAGAAAGTGGTAGGAGCTTCTCGGATGTCAATGATGGATGGATTCTCTGGTTATAATCAGGTGGCTGTACTTCCAGAAGATCATAAGAAGACTGCTTTCACCACACCATGGGGTACATTTATGTACGCCAAGATGCCTTTCGGGTTGATTAACGCAGGGGCCACTTTTCAAAGGGCCATGGACATTGCCTTTGTTGGGGAGAAAGATAATTTTGTGGTGGTCTATCTCGATGATATAACCGTGTTTTCAAAAGATGATGCCAAACACATTGAACACTTGCGTAGAACTTTTGAGAAATGCAGAAGGTATGATCTCTCTATTAATCCACAAAAGTCATTGTTTGCATTAGAAGAGGGCAAGCTTTTGGGACATATCATAACCAAATATGGCGTAAAAATAGACCCTAAGAGAGTAGAAGTTATAAATGGCATTTCTCTTCCCAGAAATAAAAAGGAGGTGCAGGTGTTCCTAGGGTGCATTAATTTTCTGAGGAGGTTTATCCCTAACTATGCTGAGATAGTTAGACATATAACTGACATGCTGAAGAAAAATAATGAGGTAAAGTGGTCCTGGGATTCCCGAGAGGCCTTTTCCAGGATAAAAAAATTCTTTTGCAGAAGCCCCTGTGCTAGCTGGACCAGATTATGCCAAACCTTTCATGATCTTTTCATTTTCATCACCTCATACAGTGGCAATAGTTTTATTGCAGAAAAATGAAGAAGGGTACGAGCAGCCCATCGCTTTCTTCAGTCAGGTGCTCTGTGATGCAAAACTGAAATAAAAATATTGGAAAAGCAGGCATATGCTCTGGTGAAGTCCCTCAAGGCATTTTGTATGTATCTCCTACAGTCACACATCACAGCATTTGTGCCCACAACTACAATAAAAGACATACTTATCCAAGGGGATAGTGAAGGAAAAAGGGGGAAGTGGATTGCCAAAATACAAGAATATGAGCTAGACATTCGCCCTACCAAACTAATCAAGGGACAAGGGCTAGACAAAATCTTGTCCAAGTCAAACTTTTAGGATCTGGGCATAAATCTATCCATAATGGAAAATGAAGATTCTGAGGGGAAAGAAGAGTAACAGGGAGTAGAGATAGCTACTCCGAAGACACATATGAAATACCTCACCAGCCTGTGGTACAAAGAGATAGTGGAGTATCTCCTCACACTTAGCTTCCCTCCTAGCTGTGACAAAGCTAAATACAGAACATTAAGTTTGAGATCACAGAAATTCGTTGTTGCCAGTGGTCGGTTATACTGGCGAGATCCTTCAAGTATTCTGCTTCTGTGTCTCACAGACGATGAGGTAGAGAATATAATGGCCGAATTTCACAAAGGAATCTGTGGGGGTCATTACAGTTGGAGGACCACTGCTCACAAAATCCTGAAGGCTGGTTTCTATTGGTCCAAACTCTTTGGAGATGTGTTTTCCCGGGTCAGAGCTTGTGAGAAATGCCAAAGATTTGCTGAAAGACAGAAGTTGGCACCTCTGCCCATGATTCCTGTTCACGTGGACGAACCATTCCGGCAATGGGGAATCAACTTTATCGGTGAAATACATCCTCCGTCAAGTGGTCAGCATAAGTGGATATTAAATGCCACAGATTATTTCACAAAATGGGTGGAATATATACCTGTGAGGAATGCAACAAATGCTGTGATAATAAAATTCATGGAAGAAAACATCATATCCAGGTTTGGCTGCTCAACCAAGATAGTGACCGACAACGCCTAGGCCTTCAAGTCTGCAAAGTTTGCGAGCTTCTGCCAGTAGTATAACATTGCACTAAGTCACTATACGGCCTATTACCCACAAGGAAATGGCTTGGCAGAGTATTCAAATAAAACCCTGGTGAGAGCACTGAAGAAGGCTATCAATGAAAATTAGAAAACTGGGATTCCCAGTTGAAATTTTCTCTATGGGCCAATAGGATTACCAGCAAAAGAGCAATCGGGAAGTCCCCATATGAATTAGTATATGGGAGGGCAGTAGTATTCCCTGTGCAGTTAGCCTTACCAGTAGCCCGATTCATGCAAGAAAGTCAAGAAGAGCCCGATGATGTGACCAGGAGAATAAATCAGCTGGTGGAGTTGGAAGAAACACGGAGCTAGGTAAATCAGAGGCTAACTGACTATCAAGAAAATATGAAGGACCTTTTGATCAGCATGCCAAGGACAAGAAGTTGCAGGTTGGGGATTTAGTGCTCAGATGGTATATTCGAAGAGCTGAAAAGGGGAGACATGGTAAATTCGACCCACTTTGGTTCGACCCTTTTAAGATCGTGGAACAAGGGGGCAACAACACTTCCAGGTTAGAATATTTACAGGGAGACTTGCTCGATGCCCCTGTAAATGGTCAGTTCCTCAAACCTTACTTCCAGTTCTGATTCAGGCAGAGATAGCCTGATGTATTATACTGTACATTATTTTTATGTTTTCATATTTGTTTAAATAACGTGGGTGTCGTGATGAATCATGAAGAGAAAAGTAAAAGTGATGAAGAGTGGTGTCCACACAGAAGATTAAAAAGTGGTCTGCGAAGTTCTCGACACGCCAAAGGATGAATGTGCCGTCCCTAGGTGGAGCCAATGTTGATCATGTTAGCCCCCTATTAATTTTTTACAAGAAAACAGGGGGTCAAACTGTCTCTGAGCTTTCAAGGAATGCATTCCTACTGATAACACATCATCCTTGAAGTCCCTTTATGCCCTTTGTCCTTTTATGAATTCCACCGCTGTTTCCAGTTAAAAAACCTCTTTGTTTCTGTGAAGAAAAATGCTCAAAAGGCCGCCATTTCCTTTGTTTATTCCCATTAATCCTCCATTTCAACACCATTTTTCCCCTCTCCTAATTCCTCATTAATCCCTAATTGATCATTCAATTCCTCTTTTAACCTCACAAATACCCTTTGTTTGGCAAAAAAATCCCTTCATCCCCCTTACCGTCACCCCTTGTTGGCCTTAAAATGCATGAAAAACGGGCCAAAAACCCCTTTTTACCTTATGACAGGCTAAGCCCCTTTTTAGGCTAGCCCCTTAACCACTTCCCCTCCTTAAATCCCGGCGCTAAGACCAAGCGCTAAGTCGAAAGGTGCTAATCGTAATCGGAAGGGTGGAGTGAAGCACAGTTTCTTTGCAAGGTCGAAACCCCCGATGCGATAGTGTATTTGTTATGTTCAACCCCACCGCGATTGGAGCCATCTATTCATCCAGATCCGACGGCCCGACACTAATCGCACCGCGCTTGTCGCCCCTATCCATCTGCTCCTCCGATTTCATCAGAACCATCGATCTGCCTCCAGATTGGACGACAGTCGCTTCATCGCATTCTCGCTCCAATCGCAATTGGAATTTTCTCCTGTGTCCTCCGCTGACTCCCCCGATTGCGATCCTCCGATCCAATCATGGCCGTCCATCTCATCAGATCTGACGGTCCAGATTTATCCCGCTCCGCTCCTTCGTGCCCGTCGGCCTTCCCTTCCTGTTTAATCCCCATCGTCGATCTATCACTTTGATCTAACGGCCATCGCTTGTTCCACAACGCGCCCATCGCCCCTCTTCACTGACCCCTCTGATTAACCATGGGCTGTCGATCTATTTCCAGATCTGACGGCTGGAGCGTAATCGCTAATCGCCAATCGAAAATGTTTCATATGCCACTCTCTGCCTCTTCCTATTGCGATTCTCCGATCCAATCTCCGTCATTCATCCATTCTAACCTAACGGCCCTTATCTCTCCCGCCTGATCTGAAAATGGAAGGTACTTGAAAAGGGTGCAAGGTATCCATTTTCAATTATGTAAATGAGTGCAAAAATACTCTAAGTTTAAATCTGAAAATGTGAGAACTTCATATTTCTAATACAGAGATAGACTGTGGGGGCATTTACCGGATATTTCACCTTTCAAAGAAAGGATGAATCCAGATGCTACCTGGCCCTCTTACAGACTCTGCCTAAATAAATAATAGAAGTAAACACTCGGATTTAATTAAAATGATCTTGCTTTAAACTTGACGTTATGCGGAAATTTAGCTTGCAAATGGTGTATGTCTTTTCATTGTTTATGTATCTTAAGTGTAATTGTTTTTGCTGAAACTTAACATGGGTATCAGCAACAATATTCAGCAATATAATATCAAAACACAACAGCAATATGATATAGGATTTCACCCCAACTCTTGGGCTACATCTCCTGGATCAAGCCTCCCAAAATGGGCTTGTCCTCTTGTATTAAAAGCTCTCAAATGAAATACAAGATTATAAGTGTCTCAATAGAAAAATATGAATATATAAACTGATTCAAAAGACATGAAAAAGCTAAGAATTCATTTTCAAATTCACTAAACAGTGAAAGATTACCATAAACAGTGATTTCTTCATCAATGTCCTGCTGGTGCTTTGAAATTATCTGCAACTTTTCGGGCTGTATAAGTCCTCAAATTCCCCTGAAACCTCATCCAATGGCTTCAGAAGGTCGAAATTATCTGAAATGGAGCTTTGGTTCACCTCAAACTGATAACCACAACTCAAAATAGCTTCAAACCCAAAATGGCCCTAGTGGCTCAAAAAACTCCCCAAAAGGTTTTCAGCCTCTAAAAGTATTCAAACAGAGCTAATACCTATTCCAATGGCTCTGTAATGCAGGAAATAGTCAAAAATGACTTTTGTTTCACCAAAAAAGGTTAATCACAGCTCAACCAAACTCAAAACCCAAAATGGCCCTAGTGGCTCAAAAAGCTTCTCCGAAGCTAAACAGGCTGAAACTGAGCTCCAATGGCTCTGAAACCTATGCCATTGAGTCCAAAAGGCTGAGAACATACGAAATAAAAAAAAAATTTGTTCCAAAGGTTGAGTAATGAGAAATTTATGACCAAAACAACTTTGCCCCAATTTCCTCCACTAAATGTGGGCAACTGCGAGTTAACTCCACTAAAAGTGGAAGTCCGCCTAAATTTGGGAGTGCCTCCAAAATCTCCGCCATATTAAACTTCACTTAACTGAAGCTTAATTAAATATTAAACTTGAGATTAGGCTCCTTAAGCGCTCTTAATCATTAAGCTCCTACACTGGTCATATGATGAGGTTCCATGGGAGGAGGGTTGGCCCCTCCGTGCTCTGTTGGACCCATTCCACTAAAAGTGCAATAACTTCTTCATACGGTGTCTGTTTTTCGAACCGTTTGTGGTGCCGAAATAAAAAATATGAGACCTATGCAATCATCTTGGTTTCAATCAATTTTGAGAAATTTCATTTTTGAGCTTTTTCCCAAGCTCAGATTTGAGCTCTTGATCACACCTCCCAAATGAGAGGCTTTTGGTCCCCAAAAGCTTACTGAAATTCTGAACTGATTTGTAGTACAAAAAATGAGAGAATGAACATCCTCTTCTCTTCAGCCCTTCAAAAAATTTTCCTTGAAAAACAAATGAAATTGAACCACAAATGGAAAGAATTTGACATTTCCCTTCCTGAATGCGCTTGTCCACAACTGTCCGCAACTGACCTTCTTGAACTCACACAGAAATTTCTGGAGAGAAATTTATAGAGTGAAACTATACAACGCAGCCTTGATCAATGATCTAAGGTGGCTCAAAACAAAAAAGATATTACAGCATAAAATACATGCATACATCCGAAATTTGCATATGTACAAAAGGAGTACGTCTTACTGTGTCAAGAAGTCCATCCACTTCTCACCAAGCCACTTCCATGGCGACTTTTGTTGCTGCAACTTTTCCTCATGTGAAACTTCCCTTTCCACATCAATAATGGAATCCATGATTCCACCTTCGCCAATATTTTTGTCCTCTTGCTGCATGTGCGTGGGACGACGAGTTGGATGCAAAGTCCAACAATGAGAGACAACATGTCCCTTCTTTTGGAAAAAAGTGCAAATCATATGAACATTCTTTGAAGGTAGTCTTTTCCTCATCTGCTTCTTGTGTGCCTTCTTCCTCATCCAGCATCTCGAAACATGATGGTTAAATCGACCACAAAATGTACAAGAAATCCTCTTATGTTGCTTTGCATGCTTGCCATAAGCTGCATGTCTACCATCTTCTTGCTGCAATGATGGCTTAAAACAATGGTAAGGAAGATTTTCATCATGACATTGATGTAATTAATAACTTGGGAGAAATGTTCTCTTCAAATTTGCATCACATTCTTGAATGCATGTGCTCAAAGCTTCGCCATTAAGTTGCTCATAGCCAAGACCAATATTCTTGGGACGCTCCACAACACAAATAGGCTCAACAATGCCTTGTGCATGCTTTCCCAAACATTTTCCCTTTGATCCTCAAGGAGAATATGCACCATGTCCTTCACCTTAAAGAACTCATTCTTCATGTCATCATTGAAGAACCTCATGAAGGAGGAAACTTCACTTGTATCAGAAGTTGACATTATGTAAATGGTCAAAACAACCAAAAGGAATTTCCAAAGAAAAGTCCTCAACGCTTTCAAACAAACGACAAGCTTTTGACCAAATGCCTTCAACTCTTAGAGAGGGTTAACACCAGCTATCCCAAAATGATCTCAAGCAAACTCATGCACACAATAAAACAGTCAAGGTTGATTGCACAAATGCTCAAAATATAAACTAAACCAGAGATTGACTGAAGTAGCATTTATCTACTACGCAATTGTATAACAAAAGCGGTTTGAAGGCTTCTTGGCTTGCTTCAGACTCTGTCTATAGTTTATATAACTTTTCCTAGAGCATATAAACAGCAAAAACCTGCTCTGATACCATCTGATCTGAAAATGGAAGGTACTTGAAAAGGGTGCAAGGTATCCATTTTCAATTATGTAAATGAGTGCAAAAATACTCTAAGTTTAAATCTGAAAATATGAGAACTTCATATTTCTAATACAGAGATAGACTGTAGGGGCATTTACCGGATATTTCACCTTTCAAAGAAAGGATGAATCCAAAGGCTACCTGGACCTCTTACAGACTCTACCTAAAGAAATAATAGAAGTAAACACTCAGATTTAATTATAATGATCTTGCTTTAAACTTGACATTATGCGGAAATTTAGCTTGCAAATGGTGTATGTCTTTTCACTGTTTATGTATCTTAAGTGTAATTGTTTTTGCTGAAACTTAACATGGGTATCAGCAACAATATTCAGCAATATAATATCAAAACACAACAACAATATGATATAGGAGTTCACCCCAACTCTTGGGCTACATCTCCTGGATCAAGCCTCCCAAAATGGGCTTGTCCTCTTGTATTAAAAGCTCTCAAATGAAATACAAGATTATAAGTGTCTCAATAGACAAATATGAATATATAAACTGATTCAAAAGACATGAAAAAGCTAAGAATGCCTTTTCAAATTCACTAAACAGTGAAAGATTACCATAAACAGTGATTTCTTCATCAATGTTCTGCTGGTGCTTTGAACTTCTCTGCAACTTTTCGGGCTGTAGAATTCCTCAAATTCCCTTGAAACCTCCTCCAATGGCTTTAGAAGGTCTAAATTATCTTAAATGGAGCTTTGGTTCACCTCAAACTAATAACCACAACTCAAAATAGCTTCAAACCCAAAATGGCCCTAGTGGCTCAAAAAACTCCCCAAAAGGTTTTCGGCTCTAAAAGTCTTCAAAAAGAGCTAATACCTATTCCAATGGCTCTGTAATGCAGGAAATAGTTGAAAGTGACTTTTGTTTCACCAAAAAAGGTTAATCACAGCTCAACCAAACTCAAAACCCAAAATGGCCCTAGTGGCTCAAAAAGCTTCTCCGAAGCTAAACAGGCTGAAACTGAGCTCCAATGGCTCTGAAACCTGTGCCATTGAGTCCAAAAGGCTGAGAAAATACAAAATAAAAAAAAAATTCGTTCCAAAAGGTTGAGTAATGAGAAATTTATGACCAAAACAACTTTGCCCCAATTTCCTCCACTAAATGTGGGGCAACTGCCAGTTAACTCCACTAAAAGTGGAAGTCCGCCTAAATTTGTGAGCGCCTCCAAAATATCCGCCATATTAAACTCCACTTAACTGAAGCTTAATTAAATATTAAACTTAAGATTAGGCTCTTTAAGCGCTCTTAATCATTAAGCTCCCACACTGGTCATATGATGAGGTTCCATGGGAGGAGGGATGGCCCCTCCGTGCTCTGTCGGACCCATTCCACTAAAAGTGCAATAAATTCTTCATACGATGTCTATTTTTCGAACCGTTTGCGGAACCAGAATCAGAAAGACGAGACCTATGCAACCATCTTGGTTTCAATCAATTTTGAGAACTTTCATTTTTGAGCTTTTTCCCAAGCTCAGATTTGAGCTCCTGATCACCGCCCCACTCGTTGCACCCGTTGTTTCCCCTGCCAATTTAATCTCCATCGTTGATCCCTCGCGTGATCCAACGGTTGGTGCTTGATCACATCGTCACTCCAATCGCAATCGGAAGTTCTTAAGGTGTCACCATTTGCCCCCCCCCCGATTGTGATCCTCTAATTCAATCGCGACCGTCCGTTCGATCTAGATCGAAGGTCTACATTGCCTCACAATTAATTGCCACCATCCACAGGCCTCCACAGCATTTCTTCGCCACCTCCCTTGGATTTTTATAATGAGTTTATTGTATTTGTGCAGGGTGTTCAGAGTGGTAAATTCACTTTGCGTCTACAGTCATAGCCACTGTGATTCAGTGTGCAGAGATAATAATTTCAACAGTGACAAGTGAAACATCAGAAATAGATTTAAGGGATTTGGGCTTCTTAATTGAATATTTAGAACCTAATCTCGTATTCAAAGGATAAAGATGCAGTTTGAGGACCTAAATAGCACACGCAATAGCCAAGTCTGTGTTTGAATATCTACGGGACGTTTTCTACAGGCAGTACATCTTCCCATTAAAGCCTCCATGCCTCCTCGAGCCCTTAAACAGATGAACACACTGACAGAAGTTTCTACGCCGGTCAGAACCAGCAGTTATGGAGCATGGAGACTTTGTAGACTTCCCATCTCGAGCATTTATTTCAGAAGGCCATCATAGAGTACCAAACAGCCAGAAGGACTACAAAGAACACGTCTGAGGTCAATCTCGACCTGACTAGGAATCCCAAAGCAGGCTACAGAGTACATACAACACTACAGAGTCATTAAGCAGTGTGGGCATGAACGCTTCTGCCATCCTGTCTTAATGAGACAAATTAAATGTTCAGCATCCACTCCCTTTACTAGTTTTTCTCCTATAAAACTCCTCGAGAACAGATGGTAATGGGCTCTAGATTTTCAGAAAATTAGGCAGTAAGAGAATTTTGTATGCATTTTTGTCAAACTTTTATATGAATGCACAAAGCCCGTTGGGTTTCAGTGAGCAGGAGTTCCATCTTTAATGAGGATTATGGTCTTTGGTGTCTCACAGTTTGTAACTTATCCCTTTATGTGTTAGTTTAATTATTCATTTCGTTTCATCCGCCTTTCTTGTATCATGTTCTGGAATGCGAGTGGCTCACTGGTTTTTGGTATGGATTTATCCTAGTTGATACCCATGCTTGAACTAGTTAAGCGCTTTAAATATGGCTCAGGCATGATATACTGTTTCACTTTTCACTTCAACCATATTTATGCTATATTAGCTTCTTTGGGAGGTTATTTTTAAAACGCTATTTTCATGTATGGATTCTTAAATTAGTAAGCCCATTACATGGTGATATTGTGTACCTGGATATCATCTCAATGACAGTTAGTATTATCTCAATCTTTCATACGCAGTAATCACCTTCTGATTATTTATTTCTGTGAGGTATTTTTGAACCGGCCCTCTTTACAGAAAGCTGCCTTTGAATTGTCTGATGCATTTGTATTAGAATTCCGCACCTTGCCTCTGCAGTATTGATTTCCATGTGTTCCTTTTCTGAAGGTTTTGGTCCCATTCAAGTTAACCTCCCTGTTTACAGGAGATAGCATGAGAGCCTTTTGTTAATAACTCCCCATGTTATATCACACGCTCCTTGCTATATAAGATGTCCTAGGCACTGGTCCTTCACAACTCAAGGCTATCTCTAGGGTCGACAACAGACCCTATGACCGTGGTGGAGCGTTGGAGGCTTAAGCTTGATTAGCGCTAACCACAAGATTAACCAGCATTAAAACACACTTATCTTAATTTAGCGATGAGATTAACATGGTGACGGAATTGGCAGAGTCTGCCAAATGCGGCAGAGCTCAGGAATTAGGGGAGCTAACTGGAGTTCTCTCTAGAATTAGAGGCAAAATTGAAAGAGAATTTGTTTTCGCCATAATTGAGTCAATTTTCGACCAAATTGAGCTCAGGAAGAGTCATTACTTGTATATTTTGATGTTTTTGATCCATTGGAATAGGTTGTGGAGGCATAAGAGGTCATATATAGAGGTTTTTGTTGCCTCGAAGTTTTTTGAAGCCTAGGGCCATCAGGAGGGAAGACCATGCCCAAAGCATCTGGTAACCAAATTGAGTAAACAAATAGTCATTTTTGATATATTTCGACATTTTAAACTCATTGGAATAGGTTCCAAGAGAATTTTATTCGTGTAAATAGAATTTTGAGCACAATTGAGCTAATACAGAGGTCCAAGCTATGGAGCTGGACCAAGGAGATGTAGCCCAGGAGGGTGAACTCCTATGTTGCTGCTATTCAACCATTTAAATTCATGCTTTATGATTTCAAAAACACTCATAAAATTCAGTTTTAATTACCTCTTTGAAACACATAAGCAACAAGGGAACATGCACATCAAGCATAATATCAGTAAATAAATTTTATATTTGAAATTGAAATTAGCACAACAAAACTAACATTCAAATTTAGATCAACCATTTTGTACAATTTCCAGATTTTTGATCCCTGCTCTATCCATGTTCCTTTCTCGAGTCAAGTAAGCCTTTATTGTATTTGTGAGTACTGCTATTTTTATAATGAGTTTATTGTATTTGTGCAGGGTGTTCAGAGTGGAAAATTCACTTTGCCTCTATAGTCATAGCCACTGTGATTCAATGTGCAGAGATAATCATTTCAACAGCGGCAAGTGAAACAACAGAAACATATTTAAGGGATTTGGGCTTGTTAATTGAATATTTAGAACCTAATCTCGTATTCAAAGGATAAAGACGTAGTTTGAGGACCTGAAGAGCACACGCAACAGCCAAGTCTGTGTTTGAATATCTGCGGGACGTTTTCTCCAGGAAGTATGTCTTCCCATTAAAGCCTCCATGCCTCCTCGAGCCCTAAAACAGATGAACACACTGACAGAAGTTTCTACGCCAGTCAGAACTAGCAGTTATGGAGCATGGAGACTTTGCAGACTTCCCATCTCGGGCATTTATTTTAGAAGGCTGTCACAGAGTACCAAACAGCCAGAAGGACTACAAAGAACACGTCTGAGGTCAATCTAGACCTGACTAGGACTCCCAAAGCAGGCTACAGAGTACATACAACACTACAGAGTCATTAAGCAGTGTGGGCGTGAACGCTTCCACCATCCTGTCTTAATGAGACAAATTAAATGTTCATCATCCACTCCCTTTACTAGTTTTTCTCCTATAAAACTCCCCGAGAACAGATGGTAATGGGCTGTATATTTTCAGAAAATTAGGCAGTAAGAGAATTTTGTATGCATTTTTGTCGAACTTTTATATGAATGCACAGAGCTCGTTGGGTTTTAGTGAGGAGGAGTTCCATCTTTAATGAGGATTCTGGTCTTTGGTGTCTCACAGTTTGTAACTTCTCCCTTTATGTGTTAGTTTAATTGTTCATTTCGTTTCATCCGCCTTTCTTGTATCATGTTCTGTAATGCGAGTGGCTCACTGGTTTTTGGTATGGATTTATCCTAGTTGATACCCATGCTTGAACTATTCAAGCGCTTTAAACATGGCTCAGGCATGATATACTATTTCACTTTTCACTTCAACCATATTTCTACTATATTAGCTTCTTTGGGAGGTTATTTTTAAAATGCTATTGTCATGTATGGATTCTTAAATTGGTAAGCCCATTAAATGGTGATATTGTGTATCTGGATATCATCTCAATGACAGTTAGTATTATCTCAATCTTTCATACGCAGTAATCACCTTCTGATTATTTATTTCTGTGAGGTATTTTCGAACCGACCCTCTTTATAGAAATATGCCTCTGAATTGTCTGATTCATTTTTATTAGAATTCTGCACCTTGCCTCTGCAGTATTGCTTTCCCTACGTCCCTTTTCTGAAGGTTTTGGTCCCATTCAAGTTAACCTCCCTGTTTATAGGAGATAGCATGAGAGCCTTTTGTTAATAACTCCCCCTATTATATCACACGCTCCTTGCTATATAAGATGTCCTAGGCACTGGTCTTTCACAACTCAAGGCTGTCTCTAGGGTTGAAAATAGACCCTATGACCGTGGCAGAGCGCTGGAGGCTTAAGCTTGATTAACGCTAACCACAAGATTAACTAGCATTAAAACACACTTATCTTAATTTAGCGATGAGATTAACATGGCGACGGAATTGGGAGAGTCCGACAAATGCGGTAGAGATCAGGAATTAGTGGAGCTAACTGGAGTTCTCTCCAGAATTAGAGGCAAAATTGAAAGAGAATTTGTTTTTGCCATAACTGAGTCAATTTTCGACCAAATTGAGCTCAGGAAGAGTCATTACTTGTATATTTTGATGTTTTTGATCCATTGGAATAGGTTGTGGAGGCATAAGAGGTCATATATAGAGGTTTTTGTTGCCTCGAAGTTTTTTGAAGCCTAGGGCCACCAGGAGGGAAGGCCATGCCCAAAGCATCTGGTAACCAAATTGAGTAAACAAATAGTCATTTTTGATATATTTCGACATTTTAAACTCATTGGAATAGGTTCCAAGATAATTTTATTCATGTAAATAGAATTTTGAGCACAACTGAGCTAATACAGAGGCCCAAGCTATGGAGCTGGACCAAGGAGATGTAGCCCAGGAGGGTGAAATCCTATGTTGCTGCTATTCAACCATTTAAATTCATGCTTTATGATTTCAAAAAAACTCATAAAATTCAGTTTTAATTACCTCTTTGAAACACATAAGCAACAATGGAACCTGCACATCAAGCATAATATCAGTAAATAAATTTATATCTGAAATTGAAATTAGCACAACAAAACTAACATTCAAATTTAGATAAAACATTTTGTACATTTTCCAGATTTTTGATCCCTGCTCTATCCATGTTCCTTTCTCGAGTCAAGTAAGCCTACTTTTGTTGAAGTATTTTCACACAAAGGCTTGTTTCCACCATTCTTTATAGTCTGAGAGGAGACACCATACAATTTTTTCTCCCAAGGCCAGATTGATAGGTTCAGGGTATTTCATTGCTAATCTGCCACACTTTTTGGGAAGAAATTGTGCTCTAGTTAACCAAATGATTTTTTTTTTCATTATTTCCCCCGTGCTACAGGAACTTCCAAATAATACCATCGATCTAATGAGTTACTCCTTTTGCAGTGAGTAGACCATATCAAATGTAAATATGAAGGGATGCCAACACAGATTTAATCAAAAGAAACTTCTCTATTGTGTTTAACCATTGCATTCCCTAAGATTGAATTATTTTCCTAATTTTTTTTGGAAACTCCTCACAATCTTCAACATTTGTGGCTCCCAATGAAATTGGATTCCTAAATATTATTCCTAAATATTTAAACGATATCCAATAAATTGCAACAGGGAATTCTAATATCTTATAGATCTCGGTTAATTTCGCTTCTGAACAGTTCCATCCAAATACTTAGATTTTCTTTTTATTGACCAATCCTCCTAAAAATTCAAGATAGGAATTCATAATTATTTTGAAGCGATTAACGATAATTTTGGATCCCCCCCCCAGGAGGATAATTTAATTTGAAAATTGTGAATGATTCACACCTTTTACATTCCTGGCTATACTTAATCCAACGAACTTACCTTCATGTCTTTATTTTTCTAGATTCCTACTCAAGCTTTAAAATAAAATTATATAAAGAAAATGGGAAAGGGCGGAGCCCTACCTTAGACCTTTTGATGCAACAAAAAGATGGGCAGGTCATCCATCTATAAGAAGTGCTATCCACGGGGAACAAATACAAGCTTTAATCCACCTAATAAATTCACTGCAAAATCTCAATTTTCTAACATTGAATAAAGAAAAGAGGGTATTTTCCGATTGAAAGTGTTGGCCATATACAATTTGATAACCAGATCAGATTCCCCTACTTCCTTATTCTTACATTAAATTCTTAATAAAATTAAAACTAAAAAAAAAAAAATAATGCACAAAAAAAAACATATTTAGGTATTACACTAACTTTGGAACTTCTTAAAAATAACATATACATTATATTTACATAATAGTTTAACTTCTTACCATTAAGATATGTATTATATTTTAAAAAAAAAACTATAATCATCAAGCGCATATGTCTTTTTCTTCATTATACATTGTTTTATAAATAAAAGTTATATATCTTAAAATTTAGTTTAATTTTTTTATACTGTATTTTAATTACTTTCATATATAATTTGACTAATTCTTTCCGTCATAAGAAGTTAGAAGATCAAAATCACTTTCCTTTAGAGTGTCCATCCTATACTCACATTAAATATAATTTTCAAATATTTATCATAATACCTGTTAGCATAGTTCTCTGTTAAGTCATTAGTTCCTTTTTATTTTTATTTTCTGTTTTAAAATAAAACCTAAGCTTCAAATCCCATTTTTAAATATTTACCTTTTAAACCATCCAAACCCAAATATGTTATGCTTTCAAGACTTTTATAGTAGCTCCGCTCCCCACAAAACAACCTTACCACAAATATTTTGTACTACTGCAACTCCGCCCCTAACACAGCAAACATTTGTAATATATCATATATTTTATGTATATTACTTTCTACATTTAACCATATTTTGATCTCTTACCTTTCATTGCAATAAGTGTATCACAGGTTTCAAATTTCATTCATGTTAAAATTGTCGAATCTTACAAACTTCCCGATGCGACATTTGGTGGGACCCATCATTCCCTTTGATCCACTTCATAACATTCGAAATGCTTTAAAAATCCTTTATATTATGATTCGGGCAGATTTTACCATATTCATTGACTTAACGAATTTTTCACTTATTTTTCTTTTAAACGCTGTTTAATGGGCCCCACTTACCTTTTTGCATTACAATTTCGCAAAGTTCACTTACCGCATTCACTTTCGCATTCCCATTTACCTGATTGCGATAATAAAGTGGGACCCTCTCCATTTCATGTCATCAACCGTTATCGCATTTCACATTTTCAATCCCCAGTCATTCCATTGCTTGCTCCGACTCCCCGATACCCGATATGTGATAACCTTCCCAGTCCCTGATTGTGATATTTCCAAATCCCCGATTCACGATAAACTTTGAGTTGTGAAATGCAATAAGTGTGACTCCCCAATTGCGATAAGCTTCTAGCTCTGATATGCGAAATGCGATAAGTCTCACCACTCTCGATTGCGATTGTGATGGATCTATGACCTCCGAAATGCGCTAAGTTTGATTTCCCGATTTGCGATTTCACAAATTGCAAAATGCAAAGTTTATTCACTCATCCAACACCCTATTATCCCGATATTGTGATTTTCAATCCCGATGCGATTAGTAGACCCCACCACTTCCACGTCATCACTCCCATTGTAAATCACTATTCCCACTTCCTCCCTTTCATGTCTTATGTTTAAAGTCTTTCCGACCCCTATCTGCGATAGATATGTATAAAAGGTTTTCCCCTCCCGCTCATTTGTTTATTTAATAATCTCTCCTGATGGCCCACATTCAACGTGTCCTCTTATCATTCCACCCCACGTCCCTTCCATGCTAATTCTACTCAAAAGGTTTTTTCCGCCAATGGAAAGGGATTTTTGCTATTTTTTTTAAAGGGAAAGGGGTTTTATCATTATAAAGGAAAAGGGTTAATGATAAATAAAACTCTGCTATCTCTTCTAACCTGCCTCCATAACCTTTTAAACCTCCATATTTCCCACTCTTTCATTTCATTCCCTACTACTACAATTTCTGCTTATAATTCTAGTCCTGCATCAAACCCGCGCCCACCACCATCACCATTTGTATCAGCATGTCTTCAAAGATAAAGGCGATATTTCAGAAGAAGTTACAGGTTTTACAGGAACTTCAAACAACACCGGTTTCTAAAGTTCTTTGACATCTGTGAGCATGGGAAAGTTGAAGGTTCCAGATATTTCAGAGATCAACAATTATTGTAGGTTGCATTTAATAAAAATACATGGCAATTTAAGAACCAGGAACGCGAAGAAATAAGATAACAGAAAAATAAGCAGCAAGACAACGCATTGAAAAATTTAGTTCAAAAATATTCTCTTCTTTCTTATACAGTTGTTCTTTCAGTTAGATTTAAATGGGATAAGATTCTAATGTATTGTGACACTTGTAATGGAAGGTTTAACGTTTCCTTCATTTTAAAAGAGGTGGATTTAGTGCCTTTCTTCTTATATATATAATTTGTAAATACCATTTTAGGGTTGGATGTTGATCTTACTGAAGACTCATTATAATAAAGAAAGGCCTTTCTGAAATTCATGTTGAAGGATTTTGTGTTTCAAGAACATCTAATGTATGGTGTGTTTTCTCTTCTGTGTTAATTTATTCTAATTATAAGTTGCAGTAGCTAGTAAAATATGAGTGAGAGATGTTAAAATATTTAACAGTAAATTATTTGTTTTTTTGTTTTTTGCAAATTCTATGTATGTTGCAGAACATGTTAGTGAGGGTTCCATAAAGGATTTGTGGGATACTTCATGCATGAAATTTGTTTTACGAGTGTTGTTTACTTTACATAAACAGAGTTTGTGTAAAGAGTCATAATTATAGCTGTGTGATTGATTTAGGATCTCATTATTTCCTAGAATAGGTACCAGCTATCCATCTCCTCTGCATTGTTTCACTCTACTATTTATACTACCCATACAATTTGTAATTGCCACAGCTTGCCAAATGCACGAAAGTCTTAAAGGATAAAGTGATCATTTCAAACTCATTTGAGAAGTCATCCCACCATTTAAAATCTTTTCAAAACCTTTAAAAACTTGAAATGAAACATGATGTGTAAGGCTTACTCCTTTTGTAGTCAAGGAGTGACTCCTTGGGCTAATACTACCAACTTTCAACTCAACAAAACTATGGTAATCTTCAATACTTTCTTAGCATAGAAATATTAAAAAGTTGAAAATAATATCTGACTTTCTTACTATCAATAAACCATATAAATCTTGATAAATATTAATAATAATAATTATTATATATATTAAAAATTATTATATAAATATTTTTATATTTTTAATATAAAATATTTTCAATATCGAATAAATATTTCATATATATTATATATATATCATCTATGGGTCGAAAACTTAATATACATTAATACAGTCAAATCCATCCATTTTACATATTTAATGTATATGTAGATTTACACCCGTCACCCCATAAAAAATTCGAAATTAGAAAAAGCTCTAGAGTGCAATCCCGCGGATGGGAATACTTCTAAAACCTAGATTCCAGTAAAAATGAAGACAAAATAAAAAACCTGTATAACATGGTCGCACTATTCGTCGATTACTTTATTGCAAGTGTTTTTGGAATACAATAAAAACACGCAAGTATCTAGATAGATATGAAAACATCATATCAAAAACGAGATGCACCTAGTTAACGTGTTGGATTTTTTCAGTGATTAGTTTAGTAAATATTCAGATACACCTGTTTAACGTGCTCAGTTTCTTCCGGGATTAGTTGGGCAGTACATATTATAGTTTTTATTTAATGCTTGTGGATAATCCGTATATATTGCTCACCAACATTAAATAACTGGAAAAAAATGGTCGCCCCATGTGCTCCTGTGGTGCAGGGTCTCTTCAGCGATTAGTGCACACTACAAATACTAATATTAAACGCAACTTTCAAAAGCACCTAATTTCGTCACGCTCTTTTACTGTGCAACTAGTTTGAAACGCGCTGTATTTAATTAGGTGATGCTTCACGTGATTAGGTGAAACAAAAATCGGAGGAAAAAACAAAATCCGAGCATCCTGCCTGGTCATGAAACGCCATATATAAACGCAACGGCTGTGACAAGTTTGTAAGGTATAGATTTTAGTTTGCTAAATTTGGATTGCTCCCTAAGCCTAAGCCTGTGTTATTACAGCGAGCAGAAATGGCTGTGGTTTCAATTGCACCGTTGGCTGCTAAATCGTGCCTGCACAAATCCTTCATCGGTTCTACTCACGACCTTAGGACAATTTGTAGAACAATCCCAACTCTTGGGATATCTAGGCGAGGCATTAAATCTGTGGCGCCTTCTATTAGCATGAGTTTGACCACGATTGTATCTGATGATGGTGTACAAAGACGCATAGGTGGTTTCCATTCCAACCTGTGGAACGATGATTTCATACAGTCAATCTCAGCTCCATATGGGGTAAGGCAGCTTCTCATTTTTTTTTTACATATTCACTCTTTTTTGGTTTTTTTGATTTGTTAAGTTATTCTTTTACTTTTTTTTTTTTTATAAGCTGTGTGAGTTTTTTTAGATGACTATAAGTTTAATTTTTGGCTTTAAAAGTCATTTCATTACATTTTGTATGGATCACAGTTTAACTAGATTTTTGCTCACAAAATTTCTAAACAATAATCTCGAAATCCCTTAACAATACTCCCATCACTATATATTCTACTCCCAATAATTCTCCTCTTCTCATCACCATCTATTCTACCCCCAATACACTCTGCATCTTTTCTTACTCTTCAGATCAGATTAAACCAATAATTTTCTACTCGAATTTACCGTGTTTAATGTACATGCCTCAGGATTCTTCTTACCGGGAACGTGCCGAGAGACTGATCGGGGAAGTAAAGAAAATGTTTACTTCAATGTCAAACGAAGATGGCGAAACAATCACTCCCTTCGATGATCTGATTCAACGCCTTTGGATGGTCGACAGTGTTGAACGCTTGGGAATCGATAGACATTTCAAAAATGAGATAAAATCAGCGCTCGATTATGTTTACAGGTTGGTCTCCGTAGGCTGAACATCATTATTTATTTAGGCCTTATAAATGAAATACACATCATTATATCAAGAATTTTCAATGGCCTGCAGTTATTGGGGCGCAAAAGGCATTGGACGCCGGAGAGAGAATGTTGTCACTGATCTCAACTCAACTGCCTTGGGGCTGCGATCTCTTCGTCTGCGCGGATACGATGTGTCTGCAGGTATATATCTATATATTTTTTAAGCTGGTTTCTATTTACTAGGATTTGAATTTGTAATCTCATTATTTATTTAATACTCCATATATGGAGTATTCTGAATTTAGCTAAACCCCATTAATTTTTTTGAGGGTGATACCCAAATTTGAATCTCAGTGTAATTCAAATATGTAATTTCGCTCTTTTCGTTTTGTTTCAGACGTTTTGAATCATTTCAAAGACCAGAGTGGGAAGTTTGCTTCCGCTTCGAATCAGACAGAGGATGGGATCAGAGCTGTACTTAATTTATATCGGGCTTCCCTCATTTCCTTTCCAGGAGAGAAAGTCATGGACGAGGCTGAAACCTTCTCTGCCAAATATTTAAAAGAAGCCCTGCAAAATATTCCAGTCTGCAGTCTTTCCCGAGAGGTGATCAGCCATACCTTTTCATTCACACATAATATGACTTTTGTTGGTCGCATTATGTGTTTCATTGTTTTAATAATACGTTGGTTTCAGTATGCCTTGTGTAAAGATGTGATTTTTTAAAAGTTTAATGAGTAGATTGTTCAGGTCTAATTTAATTTTTTTAATGAGTGGATGGGTAGCTTTGTACAATAAAAGTACTTTTGAGTTTTTTCAGTTTTTTAAAGGTACTGAATCTTTATATAATTAAAAAATAATTTAAATAACAAAAGCTAAAGTTCAATCTCAAAAAATTTCACCAATTTTCAACCTGATAAATTTCAAAAAATCTCACTAAAACCAACTCCTTTCAATAACGCGGTTTGCAGATAGAGGACGTCCTGGAATATGGTTGGCACACGTATTTGCCACGATTGGAAGCAAGGAATCACATAGACGTCTTCGGACAGGACACTGAAAACAGGTATGGGGAGTCTCATTAATTCGGTATGTTTAAAGGGTCCTAGCTTATTCTTCGATTTGCGTAATGGTAATGGTAATGGTTACAGGGAAAAGTCAATAGTGGTAAAGTTACATTGAGAAGTCCAGATCCCTCTAAAATAGAAATATATTTAGAAAATGGTGTGTTTTTTTTTTTTTTTCCATTTTCATGGTTGATGTTAAAACTATTTTTCTTCTTTGTTTTTTTTTACATTCTGTATCTTTAAAATAAAAATTTAAAAGTAGATTTATTTTTTTCTTATATTATATTAAATTGTAGAATAAATCTTTAAACTTAATCAGTATTTAAATATAATGTATAAATTTTTATATTAAAATAATTTAATAGTAAAAAAATTCACTCAATAATTTAGAAATTCTAATAAGATTATGAAAATTCTGGCGAAATTTTTTGAAAATCTAAGTTACCATTGTTAAATTTCAGTATTTTAAATGTTCTGTAGATTTTTGATCATGCTGAATCTATTTCTACTATTAAAAAATACAATTCAAATTTACCATATTCCAAAAAAAAACTGCTGTCGTGGCTCTTCTATTACCTCAATAAACAACTCCTTTAACATGTAATCAAAGATCAAGTTATTTTGACTTTTAATAAAGGATACTCTGTTTTGCTTTCAGGAAGTCCTATAAGAAGAGCGAGAAACTTCTAGAACTTGCAAAGTTAGAGTTCAACATCTTTCAAGCCTTACAAAAGGGAGAGTTGGAATATCTCGCGAGGTGATACCAAATCTGTTTCTGATTTTGTTTTTAAGAGAGAAAAACGGATAGTTAGCGGGTCAGTAAAATAAAACCCAAGAAATTTTTTATGCACAGATGGTGGAAAGACTCTGGTTCGCCTCAAATGACATTTTGTCGACATCGTCACGTGGAATACTACACTTTGGCTTCTTGCATTGCGTTTGAACCTCAACATTCTGGATTCAGACTTGGCTTTGCCAAAGCCTGTCATATCATCACGGTACTTGATGATATGTACGACACCTTCGGAACACTCGACGAGCTCGAACTCTTCACAGCGGAAATTAAGAGGTGGTGATCATCAATCCAAAGAATGTTATATATGTATTTATTGCTTGCTTATTCAGTAACTGAATTGACCAATATTTGTGGGTATAAATGAGCAGATGGGATCCGTCGGCGACAGAGTGCCTTCCAGAATATATGAAAGGAGTCTACATGCTAGTTTACAACACCGTAAATGAAATGTGTGAGGAGGCAGATAAGGCTCAAGGCCGAGACACGCTCAACTATTGTCGAAAGGCTGTATGGACAAATATTATTTTTACCTGAAAACGTTCAATTTGGCACATATTTTGTTAAGTAGGGGTTTTTGAAATTGCGTGCTTGTACGTGTGCAGTGGGAGGATTATATGGATTCGTATATGCAAGAAGCAAAGTGGATCGCCAGCGGTGAGCTGCCAAGCTTTGAAGAGTATTACGAGAACGGTAAAGTTAGCAGTGGTCATCGCGTAGCGGCATTGCAACCCATTCTGACAACGGACATCCCATTTCCTCATCACATCCTCAAGGAGGTTGACTTTCCATCGAAGCTCAATGACTTGGCATGTGCCATCCTTCGATTACGAGGTGATACGCGCTGCTACCAGGTACTCACTCTAATCTGCTACACCAAATCATAACACCAGCAAGAAATCTGTATTGAATACCTATTGCCTTTGATTTTTTAACTGTTTTGATTTTGAATGGGATGATGATCATATCGGTATTGCAGGCTGACAGGGCCCGTGGAGAAGAAGCTTCGTGTATATCTTGTTATATGAAAGACAATCCCGGAACAACAGAGGAAGATGCTCTCAATCATATCAACGCCATGATCAGTGATGTAATTAAAGGATTAAATTGGGAGCTTCTCAAACCAAATAGCAGCGTTCCCATTTCTGCCAAGAAACATGTTTTTGACATTAGCAGAGCTTTCCATTATGGCTACAAATATCGAGATGGCTACAGCGTTGCCAACATTGAAACAAAGACTTTGGTTCAGAGAACCCTCGTTGATCCTGTGACTTTATAAACGTGTTTACACCCTTAGCCTTTAGCCCATCTTAAAGCGGTGGCGGGATATTAATTACAATAAAGACATTCTATCTGAAGAGGTGTATATGTATCCAGTGTCCACTTTTATGATAAGAATATTATTAAATTAAATTACTGAATCTCTCTGGGTTTTTTCATACTGTTCATTTTTAATATTATCTTATGTTTTGAAGAACTAAACTATTTTAAGGGGCGTTAAAGTTTCACCAAACTTCACATATTTTTGGTGATAGTATGAATCATTGTTAAAGTTTCACGAAACTTCACATATTCTTGCTGGTAGTATGAATCATTTTCTGTCTAATGAGGAATTGACCCAATCAAAGGGCACCGTAATTACAAAAATAAGTATATTATAATAATTTTTATATGAGTTATTATTAATTTTTTAAATATTGTATTTTTAATTTAAATAATATAAATAATTAGATTTAAGATTTTTATGATTTATAAAGTAAATAAATGTTTTTGAGATTAATTAGATCATTAATGTGAAAGACATTTATCTAATATAAAATAATTATTTATAAAATTATATTTGCAAAATATTATATATATATATATATATATATAGATAGATAATGGAAAATCATTATAAAATGAAAGTTATTATTTGGGATAATCTTCAAAATAAAAGTGAAAAATAGGAATTGGGAACATTCTAGATCTTTTAGAATTTTCGTGGTTTTCTATAGTATAAAGTTCTTATGTTAACTTGGATCTTAAGTGATATTGATTTCATTTTCTTAGTCAAAACTTGGGAGCATGAGGAATCTAGGGGCATGCCACTACATTCAAATTTTGGAGCCTACCGAACTGTCGTATCAAGTATCGCTTGGTCGTCAAGTGTCGCTTCATCTCATTTTACATGTTTCAAGTGTTTTGTTCATTTCTAAGTGTCGACGCATTGTTCAGAACATCTATGGTGTGCTTCATGGTTATAACAAATCGATTAGCCATAAAATGACACTTTTGGTCGCAGTCGCACACACTTTATCTATTGTACTTGGAGAGTGTTTTTAAATTGGAATTTTGATGTATATTTCTCACTATTTGATCCTGTCTATGTTTTACTAATGAATTGGTATGTCTCGCACTTGATTTTACGCCTAAGTCAGTGTTTTCCTCTTGTCTTATCCTTTAGACTTAGAGAATTTAGGGTTATTCACGAGTTGGCTCACCAAGGCTAAGAGGGTGTATAATGAAATTTTAAGGTCGATTCATGACCCCTTCCTTGTTGGGACTGTGCCCTGTGCCCTCCCAAAGAACATATCACACTTCGAAGTGGTCAAGCCTTCCTTCCCTCTTCAAGATGTGCACTATGCCCTCACCAAGCCCTCATTTGAGTACATCGTGCATCAATAGTGAACATGAATCCTCCTTCAGCCTTCACACTGCTCTCTGCACCCTCCTTGTGACTTAGAATTTCCTAATTGAGTGCATGGCGTATCAACAAGCATCATTGAGCCCCCTTCATCCTTCATCCTTCATCTTAGACCTTGCACCCTCCCTTCATCTTGTTCTTCTCAATTGAGCACACAAGTGCATCCTCAAGCCTCAAGCACTTGGCCCTTATTCCTTGATAGCACACCTTGTGCCCAAAAATATTTGTCCTCTTTTCCTGAGTGCACTAATGAACCATGATAAAAAATTTGCATGAAACATGTTAGAATATGAGGTTTTCACGCTGATGTTTGCTTTCCATGAGTAATCTTAGTTGTAGGTGTTACAAAACAACACGGAAAGGATGCATGAGGATATCTGTCAAAGGGATCATCTTGAGGAAGTATTCAAGATTGAAGAGCACATAATGACAGGAGATGAAGAACATTGGAATCTCGACGATCAAAGTAGCTCATAAAGACCTCGTGTGATATGACACCCTTTGGAGGGTAAGGGAAACAACAACATGAAAGTTGCATGAAATATTGAAGATACAAGTGGCAGCATTATCACCTCTAAAGAATTTTCATGTCATTATTCACCGTGAGTTCAACTCATCGATGTTAGTGACTTGTCGTGTTGTCATCTTATGATGATGTGGAAATGATGATGTAACTATGTAATTATTGTAAAGACAAAATGTTGAATTCCAAGAGTCATATATGGACAAAAGATCCATATGAAGAAGTCCAAAAGACACATGTAATTCCAAAAGTCATGAAGAAGTTCAAAATTCATTTAGAAATCAAAGAATTGTATAGAATTCCAAAGATAATAAGAAGTTGAAAATTCATATGAAAAACTCAAAGAGTCATGAGGATATGAAAGGTCATGCCTCTAGTTATAAAATATGCCTAATTACTCAAGCAAAGGACCTTTCACCTTGGCTTCTCCCACAAGGCATTAGAGAGATAAAGATAGTCCTTTTAGAGAGCAAGTATTGGCTCTAACGCTCCACTATTGGAGCTAGTGGTGTTCATTGTACTCATGTATTTTTGGAACCTTTGCTTAATACTTGAAGCCATTTGGCTAGAGAATATTCATGCATAGATCATAGCATGGAAAATTTTAGGGCCTAATATTGGTAGGTGGGCTAATTTTCCATGGGTTTTCCAAAAAAAAGATTCGCCAATTTTGTTTTTTTTTCTAAAAATAATTCGCCCAAGTTTTATAATATAAAATTATTTTACTTTAAATATCCCCAAAATTATATAGAGAGTATATATAAAAAAATAATAAATTTGAATGTTTTTACAAAGATATCACCAAATATTTTATAGTTTTCATATTAGAGACTAGCAAGATCCGCTGATGTTTCTAAAATTTAAGATAAATATCCATCCTTAAAAATTTTCCTGGATCATATATTTTTTTAGACCACCCTTCAAATGTTTACAGTTTATGTTGGCTTACATATGTACTAAATAAATTGAACTATTTCTATGGCTTTGGTACTTAACTTTTTATAAATGTGTTGTTATTGTTATAATGATCAGGACACCTATATGAACTATTTCACTTGATGACTAGAAATTCTTCCTTGTTTATGTGTGTGCATATACTAGATTAGTACTATTACTTTTCTTTTAGAGACTCAATTTTTTTTTCTTGCAGTGAAAAAACCTTGATACATTTACAATTGAACAAGTCACAAGGAATACTCTCTAGCTCATTCGAAAGTACATGCATGCTACTCTCTCATGCTAATCGCTCAAGGAAAGGCAAATATTTAAGTTAATGGCAACCGTGAAATAATTCCAAATGGGACTCCTATAACAAATGGTGTGAGGTCTAATCGAGACTTCATATCAGGGATATCCCATATATGTTAGTGAGATCCAGTACCATCAGCATTCTGGAGCTAAAAGGAGGGAAGCACTCTTTTATGGCTAATAATTCATCTCACCTTAACAACGAAGCATCTTTACAAGGTAGAAACAGTCCAAGTTCTACTCCCAATCCTATTCCTGAAATTGGAGAATCTTTTCAATTAGGTCCAGAACAAACCCTTGAATTTAATTTTGACCAACTCAGGACACTTAGGACGATTACTTTCTAATTTTCAAGAGCTCTTGGATTACCTCATGTTGCACACAATCTTCCTTATAATCCAAGAAAGAAAGAAAGAACTCATACTAATGCATAAGTTTCATTAGTGGATGGTCGTGTTTATTTCCACCTTAAAAGAGTTAGCAGAACCTTCAGAAGAGACAGTTCAATAAGGGGATCTTCCACCTATTGAGGAAGGATTAGAAGGTAAGGAGGGAGACTTTCAATTTTCTGATGAGGAACAACCTACTTATAACGAAGACTTGAATGGTGAAGAAGAGGACTCTTCAGATTCTTATAAAGAGGAGTAGGAAGAAGGAGAAGAAGATATGGCTAATCAAGGGTTGGATTGGATGACCCAAGGCCCACTCACTCTTCTGGAAAATAATCTTAAAATTTTAAAAAATCTGGAGAAGTTGTTATCTATGTTTGATCCTAACAAGAAAAGTAAAGTTGGAGATTATATAGATGAATTCTACATGCATTTAATAATGTTCTAGGTACACTTTGATGATGTTTCTTGTAGAATTTTTCCGTACACTTTAGAAGGGAAAGCGCTTGTATGGTATCATAGTCTTCCTTCTAGTTCAATACACAATTGGAGGGAGTTTAAGAAATTGTTCGTAGAAAATTTTGTGGATGATAAAACTATCGGAATGCTATTTAAATAACTCAAGAACATCAATATAGATAACAAAGAGAAAGTAAAGGATTTCAATCAAAGGTTCACTCACATATTAAACAAGTTCCCCGCTTATGTTCAACCACATGATTTAATCATAAATGATTTTTTTTTTTGACAGAAACGGTTATGTTGTATTTATATTCATCTTGGCATGAAAGCCGAAAATTTGATTACAATGAGGATGTCTAAAACCTGATGCATCTCACTGCTAAGAATGAGAATGCAGCTGAAACTTGAAGACTTCTTCCTTGATAAGAAATCTATGAATTCGATTTCAGATATTTTTTCCAGCTTGAAGATACAAACAAATTTATTTAAGAGCAAGCAGTAAAACATGTCAACAATCAGCTTAAGGGATGGGTTCCCAGGATTCTTCTTCGTCTTTCATCTTGACCCCGGCTGAAAGGAGGACAGCTTTGTTGGCTTCAGTGTCCGCCTCTTTGTTATGAGTTCTCAGCGCATGAAAGTAGTTCAAGTTCTGAAAAGCGCTTTCCAAAGCCTTAATTCTGGATATTAGCCTTGCCAGTTTGAGATCCAAGGCTTGAGAATTGGAAACCATTGCGTTTATAATAATCTGGGAATCACCTATAACGTTAGCTTCACTTATACTTAAATCTTTGAGGAACTTGAGGCCTTGATAGAGGGCCAAAGCCTCAGCTTGGATGCTGGATGAAAGTCCAAGCCCCCAAGCAAAGGAGTGAATTTTTTCCCCAGTTGGACTAACAACAACACCTCCAGCACCAGCTTTGCCCGGATTGCCCTTTGCTGCTCCATCAAAAAAGAGAGAGTGCCTTGAGTGCGAATTGAGCCAATCTTTAAAGTCAGTTTTAGGTTTCCTTATTTGCCAGTCTTTAAGGGGAGGAGCGATTCTAACTGCTGGCTGAAAATGCAAGTCAAGAAATGATCCCCAAGCAATGTCCTGTTGGCTGAGATTGGAGTCGTCTTTTATATCTGTCAAGCACTCCTTTAGATGGCATTTAATCTTGATTTCTAAGACTTTGTGATTCTATTTAATATTTCTGAAGATTCTTCTGTTGCGTTCTAGCCAGATCTGCCAACAAATAACCTTTGGCAGGACAGCCCATGCAGTTTTGATTATCTGATTTTTGGGAGGAGGGCCAGGATATCTGTTTTCCCAATTAGAAAAAAGATCAGCAATGAAACAAGGGAGCAAAAAGTTGGAATCCAAATTGTGAATAAAGGAGCACCAGATCTGATTAGAAAAATTACAATCGAGGATTAAGTGGACTGCTGTCTCTGCATTTTCGTTGCACAGCGAGCAGATGGAGGGACTGTAAAACCCTTTTCTCTGCAGAATATCATACGTAAGGATGTTGCCATGGCAGAGAAACCAAGCAAAAAAATCGACTTTGGGCCAAGAAGGAAAACACCAGACACCCTGCCAAGGTACAGGGTTAGGTGGGACGTATGGCCTTTCTTTCAGCTTGGCATAGCCCATGGAGACAGTGTAGCCACTGGCATTCGGCCCCCAGCATTTTGAATCTCTTTTTCTCATGCACGTGGGGGCCAAGCCATGGAGGAGGTCGAGCAGCGTGGACCATTCGATGGCCAGATGAACCGGCACCCCAATACGTTTCCAGCCTGCCCAAACAGAATCGCTCCAAAGGGAAATATCCCACAACGAACACAGCCCCTCTCTATCCATCCAACAACGCAGCGCTCTGATGGAGGCTTTGTCTTCAATTGGGTCCTTATTCATGATTTTGTCAGTCCAAATATTGATCTTTTTGCCATTTCCGGGGATCCAGTAGGAGTGTTCATTGATTAGAGGAGCAGCTTTAGCATACAATTTGAGAAAAGACGAATTAGGAAAATGGGTCACATTGCCTAAACAGCTAGAATGAGGACCTCTGAAGTACTTTTTCCAGAGAGCCAGTTGGGCCCAACCTGGCTTGGGCGCAATGATCCTCCATATAATCTTAGCTGCCATAGCCACGTTTTGCTGGCAGAGGTTTTTGAAATTCAAACCTCCCTCCCAAATTGGCCTGGAGATGGTTTCCCAACTGATAAGAGGAATCTTGTGATCATTCTGTTTGCCACCCTTCCAAAAAAACCTCCACATGAACTCTTCCATTTTTTTTAATATGTTTGCCGGAGCAAGAAGCACAGAAAATTGAAAAAGAGGAAGGCTGGTAAGCACAGATTTAATAAGGACAGATTTGCCAGCAGCGTTGAGCCAGGAAAAACCCCAGGCTTGGATCCTAGACTTGAATTTCTCGAGCTGAGGGAGCCAATCTTTGCTTGCAGGTCTCTTAAGAAACACAAGAAGGCCCAAATATTTGAAAGAGGTCCAAGTAGAGGAGGCTGCAAAACCCAAACATCTAGAAATAGCGGAGAGCAATCTGGGCAAAGTGTTCCAGCTGAAGATATGAAATTTGCTCTTATTAACAATGCTGCCTGAGGCTTCACTGAAATCATCCAAAACTACTTTAAATTTAGAGGCAGAGGAAAGAGAGGCAGCACCCAAAAGCAGAGTGTCATCCGCAAATAAGGCGTGGTTTATATTTTTGACCCCTCTTGCAATACACAGTGCATTGATATCTTGATCTTGCATCTTTTTGTCTAATAGGAAGCTGAGAACAGAGGCTTGGATGAAAAAGAGCAAAGGGGAGAGGGGACACCCCTGCCTTAGCCCTCTCGAAGCTTTGAAGAAGTCAGTGGCTCTTCCATTTACAAGAGGGGCAATCCATGGTTCCGAGATACAAGCCCGGATCCATTTGATGAAATTTTCTCCAAAACCAAACTTGCTCATGACTTTTAAAAGAAAGCTATGATTAACTCGATCAAAATCATTTGCTAAATCTAGTTTAATCACCATACTTTGTTCTTTTCGAAGAAGGCTTGAATGAATTGCCTCTTGAGCAAGAGTGAAGTTGTCCACGATTTGCCTTCCTTTGATGAAGCCTCCTTGATTCTCTGGAATACTCTTGGGGAGAATGAGCTTCAATCTGTTTGCAATTACTTTGGTGATTAGCTTGTATCCTGTGTTGCACAAGGAAATCGGGCGGAATCTGCTGAAATTGTTGGCGCCTTTTTCCTTGGGAATGAGGGCTAAGAAAGCGGAGTTTGTGCTGCCTCCAATTTTCTGAGTATTTTGGGACTTTTTAACCATTTTGAGCAGATCCTTTTCAACAATCGACCAACAAACTTGAAAAAACCTGGCAGAAAAGCCATCCGGCCCAAGGGCCTTATCCGGTTCCATATCAAAAAGGGCCTTTTTGACTTCGTCTTTGGTGACTTTGGCCTCAAGGATCTCGTTCATACGAGGAGAGATTGCAGAAGGAGTAATGTCAAGCAGATCTGGGAGATGATCCAGGTCCTTATCCTCACTGTACAAGTTTTGAAAGTGAAAAAAGGCTGCTTTTTTAATGTCTTCAAAATCCTTGTAGGTGCCGTTGTCCTCCTTAATCTCAGAAATAGTGTTGAAGCATTTCCTGGCCTGGGCTTGTTTGTGGAAAAAAGCAGAATTCCTGTCCCCTGCTTTGAGCCAGAGATTTCAAGATTTCAATCTCCAGTATTCTTCTTCAACTAAGCAGGCCTTATGAAAGCGCTGTTGTAGTTGAGCCTCTTGGTCTAATAGCTCCTCTATGACTATAGCGTGTTCCAAATGAGTTTTATGAGAGGCAAGAGCTACTTTAATGGCTTTTATTTCTGTGACAGGGTTGGACAGGGTTTTAACCCAACGTTTTAGGACTCCTTTTACCCTTCTAAGTTTTTCCTCCCAGATAAAGAACGGAGATCCATTGACAGGCTGACTCCAACTTTCCTTGACTATTTGCATGAAGTCTGGTTCCTTGACCCAGAGGGGACTAAATCTAAAGGGGATGGGTCCCAGATCTAGATGGGCCAGGAGCTCTAAATTTATAGGCTTGTGGTCTGAGATGCTGTTAGTAAGAATGTGCATTCTGGGTTCTAATCCAAGAAACAGATAGGAGCTTTGAATGAAAAATTTGTCTAATCTGGCAGCAATATGACTAGGGCCCACTCTTTTATTAGACCAAGAGAACTTACCGGAAGAGGGTTTGATATCCATCAAGTCCCAGTCCTGCATTAGATCCTCCGCCCATTCCCTTGCCGGATCTCGGACAGCGCTACCTCCTCTTTTTTCAGATGAGTGAAGAGTGAGATTGAGATCTCCAGCAATAATTATATTTTCCAGATTTGTCAAGTCTGCTTGGTGCCTTATAGAATCCCAAAAATCCTTTTTTCCTCCGACATTTACTGGAGAGTATACATTGAAGAGACAGAATATTTCCTTGGTATCCAGATTCTGCATTTTCAGCAGCAACCAGTGAGTATTGCTAGCCTCAAAGGTGACTGCAAATTTGCTGGCGTTCCATAGAGTGCCAATCCCTCCCGAAGCGCCCCGGGCAGAGACTGCTCTAGCTTCAATTTTGAACCAAATCTTCTTACTTGCTTGCAGGAGGACTAGGTCTTCCAGCTTAGTCTCCTGGACGAGAAGTATGTATGGGAGTTTCTGTTCTTATTAAGCTTCTCATGGCTTCTTCCTTGACTTTGCTCCCCATACCTCTACAATTCCAGGAGATGATCTTCATTATTTATGTTTCTGGTGGGCTCCCTTGGAGCCTTGGGGCTGATTTTTCAACATCCTGGGCTTTGAGGCAAGCAGTTTTTCTAGAGTTGGCTGGCTACCCTGTAGCTTATCTTTATAAGTCTCCTGCTCTCTTTTTTCCCTGTCAGTTTTTCGGCCTCTTGTAGATCTTCGTACCGAGGTTTGGGTGTCTCCTATTTATCCTTCCTCCTCTGACTCGTCCATTTCCTGCTCTCCTTCCTCTTCTTCTGAAGTCATGCCTTTGGATTCTTCGGCACTTGTTCCTTTGAGGGAGACTGAGGGAGAACCCTTGTTTGGAGAAACTGGATTTTGAGTCTCGACCTCCGGAGGAGTTTCTGACTGGTGGCTTAGAGGGTCAAACTTGTTTTCTTGCGCCTTTTTGGGGGGAGGGCGTTGAACATTAGCCTGAAGAGAGCCTTTTCCAGAGGGTCCTCCCGGTTTTTTCCCTTTATGATTGGTTTTTGCTCGCTTGACTTGGTTCCAACCCTCTTCAATCCCTTTCTCTGGCTCGGCGTTGGAAGGACAGTTTCTAGCAAAGTGTCCATGAACGTGGCATTTCCTACATTTGAACGGCAGTTGCTCATAGTCCAAGATCTGTACATGAGACCAACTTCTGACTTTGATTTTGATAGCCTTTGGAAGGCCCACCTCTAGATCTACTTCCACGCATATCCTGGCACAGTCATATTGATCCTTATTGTTTTCCCGATCTATGAATTTCCCGAGAGTGTTGCCAATGTGTCTCAAGGAACTCCAGTTCCAGCAGTGAACTGGCAGATTTGGAAGACGAACCCACACCGGGACAGCCTTGGGAACATCGACAGCCGGATCAAAGTCCGGAGTCCATTTGTTCAGATAGAGGCCCTGAGAACCCATGAAATACGACCCATTTTGAAAGATCAAGTCTTTGTCTTCTTTGGAGGAAAATTCGAAGAGGAAGTACCCTTTCCCCATAAAGTAAGAGGTGACCTTTTCCTTGATCAGAGGAGCCCAGTTCCTGTTAACCCATTGCTCAGTAGTTTTCGGAGAAGGCCACAGACCCGTGAATTGGCCAATGAGACCTCGATCCGCCAAAGATAAAGCTACTTGAATGGGGGCCTCCGGAGGCAAAGAAATATCAGGAATTTCATCTAGCTTCTTAACAAATTTGGATGCTTCGCTTCTTTTCTTCTGAGGCAAACCGGCAAGAAGCTGGTTGAAGGTGTCGATGGCAGGAGAAGAATGCGGATCCATAGAAGGACCCAGCGTCTCCATAGGGAAGGCCTGAGGCCGGCCGCCGCAGGGGCAGCCACGCAGCAGAAGCCCTAGCAAAGCTCAGGACGCGCATAGAGAACCGTCGGATCCCGACCTAGTCATTGAAACGACACAGCAGGGCACAACAGGAGGCAGCAGGTACAACAGGACGCAGCAGGAATAGAAGGGGAAGGGCCCTGCGAGAGCAGGCGCAGCGCAGGGGTAGTAGCGTAGAGGAGCCAAATCCGCGGCCAGCGGGAGAGATAAAAGAATTGATCTCATAAATGATTATTATACAACTACCTTTCCCACAAAAATTTCCGTCTTTGTCAAGAGAGTTGCAAAGGAGAATATGGATTTAAATTTGGTAGAATCCATTTCATTTGAGAAGGACTTGCACTCCATTGGAGAAATTGGAGACCATGATGACTCTAAAGACATCAAGGATGCTGGTAAGAAAAACCAAGCCTCTTCAAATAAAGCTAAAGAAAATGATTCTTTTGATATTGAAATCTTGACCAAATCTTTAAAGTCACTCACTAATGAAATATCTGAATTAAAGTGAAATTCAAGAGAGGCATCTACCAACAACAAGTCATTTAAGTCATTTTTACTAAGAATAAATAACAATATTCAACTTGCCAAATATGCTTAAAGCTCAAATGTTGTGTTGAGTGTCGAAAACTTAGGCATGGAAAACTACTACAATTTCCATCAAGAGAGGCATTCATAGAATACATGCCCACAATGGAATTACAAAATGACCATTACGACAACCCATATCCTTGATAATATATTAGTAGATGAGGAGTCGAAGCAGGCAGAAGAAAAAAATGAACCTGCCACGGTTGAAGAAAGTTCAATTATTGGACATTTAGTCAAATATCATTTTCAATGCTGACAAAAAAAGTGTTGACTAACCACCCAAATATGAAGCTCCTCTCTAATAGTCAACTAGTCATTATAATTTGAGGAGCAAAGGACCTGTTTCTAAACAGGATATGAAAAGAAAATATTTGAAGAAACAATTGTTAAGAAGGATACTACCACCAACTCATCCCGCTCAGAATACAAAAAATAAGTCTGGAAATACTAGTACTAAGAGAACTTCCACCAGTAGTAAAATCAAGTTCGTCACTCTGGAAGTGTTAAAAAAAACTACACCCCCAGACACTATAGCACTTTTTGTTCAAAATGAAAGCATCGATTATAACATCATAGAGGACATAAAAAGAGCTCACACTAATATTTCCATATTTTAGTTCGCAAAGATAACAAGGTAGTGTGATCTAATTATCCAAGTCTTTTCACAACCTTTGTCAGGTGACAAAGCTTCTACTTCTCAAAGAGTGTCTGGTAAGTCTCTCGAAATTCTCGAATCTGTAGTTAATGCTATAAATTTGAACACTGGAACTATTTGCCCCCTGTTTTTGTTAACTTTTTAAATATTTAATAATATGTCCATAACTGTTTAGTTGGTTTGGGTGCATTTGCGAATATAATTCCATTCTTTTTCGCAAGAAAATTAATTCTAAATGGGATGAAACTAATGCACAAATCATCCAGCTAGAAAAATCGCTAGTCTAAGAAATTGGTGAAATAAAAATTTTTATTATTTGCCTCTCATTAGATCATAGAGTTCACCAATGTATTAATATTAGTATTGTGGATATCTCTGAAGCCTATGGTTTAATTTTTCATAGACACTGGTCTAGTAAACTTCAAGGATATTTTTCAACATACTTGTTATTGGCCATTTTGACGCATCTAGTGAATGGGCCTACAAATTTGATCAATCATCATTTGTGAACATGTTGTCATAATCCCTACACAAATCCCTAAGAATGAACTTTCCAAATGCTTGAGTGTTTGGGTCTAAGTGCTCCAAATTAGTGCTTTTAAGCCCCATCACACCATGCCCCTTTAGAGATCTGTGTTCAGTAACAGGTTACCCCCTTCTACAACATGTTGATCAACAACAACTTTCTCCTTTTTGGGGGTGCGCTGATTCTATAATTTCGGGAAAATTAAAAAGGATCTCGGAGCTTCCTCTTTCAGAAGGTTTTAGGGTTTGTTTTAACCATTTATCTTGGATAATAAACTTGAATTGTATCGGATCCTACCTTGGAGATTTCACCTCTTATCCCTTGAGCTCATCCTCCCATATTAAGTGGATCTCAAGCGTAGATTGGTAAATGGATAAGAATTCCTAAATGACCACACTATCCTATATTTACTACCATATACAACATCAGGGTTGTATTTTGGAGATTGTTCATGCCCTTATGTTGCTTCCTTGAATCTAAGAGAGTCATCATGTTCATAGATTAGGTTGGCATTAAGGCATGCTTTGTGACAAGGAAAGACAAGTAAACTTGGGGAAATTTCTACAAGATCAACTACTGTATTTGGTTGTAAAATCTCGCCTATTTATATTAATACAAAGAGTATATTGTTTTCATATATGTGTTATATTATGTTTACATGCATGTATTTCAAAGCCTCACAGATTCATTGAATAGATTAATTGAATTATGCTACGTAGACACAAGAAAATTTTACCCAATTTCCGACGGCCAAAATGTCACTCTTGCGACACATAGGCATCCCAAGAGCGACACTTCGCGGTTGGGAAAAACATTGTTTCCTGTCTCGTCGCAAATGTGACACTTCTAATAACTGTCAGAATATCGACACTTCTAATGTCGGTATTACGACACTGAAACAATAATCGGAATATCGACGGAAATAATTGTCGCAAGTCCGATTGAATCAATCATCACAAGTTCAATGTACGACACCGAAACAATCGTCGCAATCCTAACAGAAACACTCGTCGCAAGTCAACTAAATCACTTGCTGCAAGTCTGACTGATTAAATCATCGCAAGTCTGATTGAATCAATCGTCGTAAGTCTGGCGTACACAAGCGTCAAAATTCCGACGGACACAAGCGTCGCACTTCCGACGGAAACTCTCGTCGCAATTCCGACGGAAACTAGCGTCGCAATTCCGACAACAAAAATCATAGATGGAAAAAAAAATGTCGAGAAAACCTTTTTAGGCACTTTATTAATAGCTAGAGTAAAAATATTCACATCTTTTTTGGAAAACAAAAATTCCTTGGAGACATACCTCATGAGTCATTAATAACATGCACAAGGCAAGTTTCATAATCACAAAATTCTTGTCCATTGTAATAATTGTGAACAAACAATGTGCATGGAACCAAACCTTCTAGACTATGTCACATAGAATAGGAAAAATATGTGGGTTAAAAAAATGGCGTGTATTTCAGAAAATATGGCACCAAATCTTCATACAACATGAGCCCTAATATCCCCTAGCACCTTATTCTTCATTATGTACACCATCCTGCGTAATACTGGAATAGAGTGGTTCAAGTAGGAAAGTATGGTGAAGAAAATATGGCACCAAATCTTCATACAACATGAGCCCTAATTTCCCCTAGCACTTTATCCTTCATCATGTACACCATCCTTCATAGCATGAACATGAAATTCTAAAAATAAACTTTGTTATTTCCTTTTTATAATAATTATAAAATTTATTTACGGGTTTGATAACATTTGGAGCATGGTTGAATGTAGTTATCAATCCATTCTATTTTCTCTTGCTAATAATGCAATGAAATTAAACACATAGGCCAATAAAATCAAGCTCAGAGGTACACCTTTCAATCAATGAGCGATGAGATCCAAAATGAATATCTTCAGAGGAAGCTAAATCTTGTGTCCATACATAAGAAATAAATATTCTTCCTGTATTAGACATTGATGAGTACACTAACTCTCCTATTACATAAGATCCTTTTCTGAAACAAAATTTCAACATATCATTTTCCAGATAAGGGCATTCTCTTATGCAAGTGGATTATGCATGAGCGTAGCTGAGTATTTGTATATGAAAGGGGTAGAAATTATGATTGTTCATTTCATATTAAATGTAAATAAACTACCTAAGAAAGTCAAAATTTCACGGTAATTGACAAACTATCAATTCACAAAATCAACTTAAATATATTGGCAAGAAAAAACCTACATCACACTTTGGGCTTCCAACAGGCTATGTAGTCACAATGGCAGGGAAACTAGATTTTGCACCTTTGATGTCTATCATTGTACTTGGTTTTAAAGTTAGTTCATTATTCTTTAGCAGATTGAGATCGTTAAGAATGGAGTTCAATGGAATCTTCTGAATAGTCTGATCCTTGTGTATTTATGCAAGAGGTGATGATAAGCTAAAAACCGTTGTTCGATCTGCTGAGAGAAACCTAGTTATTCCTTGGCCTGATAAGTCAGATAGATTTGGAAACAGTTCAGATGCCAATGGTAATAGAGCATTCTTGTCCAAAATTGAAATATAGCTCTACAATAGGAAGGGAAATCTAATTAGTTGGGATATGAAATTATCTCAATTAATATCAGAATTCATGTATACTAAAAGGCAAGCATTTTGTAATTCAACATAATAAAAAAAGAAAATTACAAACAAGATATTCATTGGATGGTATATATAATCTGTACCTTTGCAAAGAGCTCCCACAAGTGTTTGGAAAGGATAGAACCAGAACCAACAAACTGCCACTTTGTAGGCCACATATGAAAAAAAAACCCTCCATACTGTAAATAAACAAAATATGTGCTATAAATAATGCTTTGCAGGAATCTTATTTCTATCACTGAATCAAAGCTTAGCATAGTATATTAATTGGAAGTAAACCACAAAGTCCAGTTAACAATTTAAGTTCCCAAAATCATATGATGCAGAATATGTAACATCTAAAATGTTCAACTTGTGATATTTACACAATTATTCCATGAACCTAAATTTCCAAAGGAACTATTTGGTATCCAATGTTTAAAATTAGTAATTTATTAAATCTCATCAATGATGTAGACATAATACAATAAATATGCTTCAATAAACTAATATGGGTTAATACAATAAGTAACAAAACTATATCCTTGCAAGAATTAAATAGAAACAATAGAGTATTTCACTATAGACTTCTATCTCAAACAGAATAAGGGAACTTCAACTAATAGGCTAGCAGTAAAGCAAACCAAAGTGGGGCTTACCTTTGACTTGCATGAAGGACATTTGTAGCATGTTGGGGAGCTTCATGTATCACGTGCGGAGCTTCTTCTAGTAGCATATTTTCAAATATAAACCTTTATTTTTCTAAAAAATCAACTCCAAAACAAAGAAACAATGTCTCAGGCACTGCATAATAATGTAGTGTGGCCAAAATGCATGACAATTTCTGCTATAGTGGGCATTATTCTCGTTTTTATTTGTGACAAGGTTTGTAAATAATAGAGTCGAGAATTGTATACAACATGGGTTTCAGCAGAGAAGGTTTGTGACAATGTGTTGGCACCTAACTGAATCACAAGTTTAGCAGTAAAACACAGATCAAAACTAGACAATGTTGTAAAGATTGTTCTCCCCCGAGATTTTTATAGCTATGGATTAATCATAAGTAAAATGATTGAATCCATGGTTGCGTTGAAAGTGAAATTGAATTAATCCACTATAAGGATAATTGAGTAAAGAGTTGACTGTGCGAAATTTCTCCTCCTTAGAATCTCCTATGCAAGAGTTCAAGCCGCTATGTGATAGAACCGAAGTAATCCAAAGTTCTCATGATGAAATTTAAGGTTTAAAACTAATCCAAAGGACCAAACTAGAAGTTGACTGAGTTAGAAGTTTTGAATCTGTGGTTACCGATATAGATACAAATTGTGAACAAGATTCCAATTCTTGGCAGTTGGAAGTTGAGATCCGAATTTTATACTGATGCAAATTTCTTGAAGCAGATTGAGTAGCCAAGTTGAAGAAATTTATGGCCTGAGTTAAGAAGCTTATTTGAGCAGTTTTAGTTGCCCTTGCAGCAGACTGGTAGCAAAATTAAAGCTCATTTTGGACCCCTTGTTTGAAGAATCCTTGACCATTAGTTGGAGCAGATCTTTGGAGCAAAGTTTAAGTGATCTTTGGTGTAGACCTTGGACCAGATTTAAAGAAGGCCTTGATCAAACTTTAAGGTGATCTTTGAAGAGTCCCTTTCCATTTCAAATGCAACTGTAACTAGTACCTAAAAAAAAAACTTCCTAAAATCAGATAATATAGCAAGCCACATTGTTTTGGGTCACTTTCAATTTATGAAATCAACTTTGTCATATAATAAGATCACATTTATCATTACTCTAAACAATGAGGTTAATAGTGTAATTAGCTCTAACTCTTGCGTAACATCCTTTCCAAAAAATGCATATTGTGATGCATCAAGCCGGTCAATAAGGGCACTCTCTTTTGCTAAAGTCTTCAAATCCTTTGTGTCCTCTGTTAGATCAAATGATTGAGTCTTGATAGAGTTAGCACTATATAATATTCCCTCACTATGTCCTATGCAGAGCACCTCATTGAATCATGTTTTTCATTAGCTGATTATCATAATATGATTCAAAGTTTCCCTTGAACTCATTTTAGTATTTGCATATTAACGCATTATATTATTACATGGCACTGTATCAAAGAGATATAGTGTGTTGTTTCCACATAAATATAAGGTTTCTTTTTGAAAATTTTATTTTAGTAGTCCATTAATTAAAGGAAATCGGTCTACCTTTAGCTTAGATAAATTTGTGCTTATCAGACACCCACATTCTCACCATGGCTTGAGACATCTGCAATAGGCACTTATCAATTTATGATCATCATGGTTTATCTATTACAATTTCACTACTCATAGTGATCTAATGAGAAACCATTGGCCAGATCGATGGCACTATGTTATATTCCCTCATTATCTATTGGGGAGCACCTAAACTCACCATCTACTTCATTAACTGATTATCAGAATATGATTAGAACTTTTCCCTTTTCCCAATTATAGTCTGTTTTTATTAAAGCGTCGTATTCTTACATGACACTAAATCAATGTGCCCTCGTGTATGGAACACCATCACCATTGAAAATCCTTCAGTGGCACAACAAAGAAATAGGTTTTCTTGTTCCTCATTTTGTGTCAATTCTGCAACCTTTAGGTTGGTAAATGACCCTTGTTAAGGAAGTGGGTCTACCATTACCTTAGATTCCATGACCAAAAGGTATTCTATTTCACCAAGTTCAACCAGGATTTGTACCTGGCCTCTCCCACTGAGATGGACTACATGCATGAGTCATGAAGGTATCCAGGACTTTCACCTGGTCTCAGATGCAGTATGGCTTTGTTTTCCACATTTTATTGACAAAACATGTTCTCTAGGAGTTTCAACCTAGGTCTTAACATTGAAAAGTTGTTTGATTTAACCACTTTACCACAAGCTGTTTGACAAGTATATTTATGTAAATTATTCTAGAAATAGACTATAAAGTACAATAAGGAATCCTACAAGAGCCCACATATAAATTTTTTAGGCCACAAAAAACAAGAAGAACCAATTAGACAAGAAAGAAACATGGATCTGCAACATTCATGGGCTCTACTTATTAATGAAAACATATAACAAGATGCATCCTGACTGACAAATCTGAGCCATGAGTCTGATCTTCATAGGTCTTCAATCGTCCACCCAATCTTATAACAAGACCCAAATTTCCAAGATTGCTAAAGATTAGAATTTGGTTAACTAAATCCATTTGGATTACCTCAGAAAGTGAGAGGGTGCATTTGGGAGAACTTGAATAAAACTCTGAAATTCCCTGCACCCCCAAATTTTAGGGAAATTAAAGGGGGATGGGGGACCCTATGTAGTGAAGTAGGGTAATTCTTACCTAGGGTTTTATAGGTTACTAGGATTTCAGCGAAATTTTCTTTTCCAAATAATAGCCAATTTAATACAATTAATATATTCTTCAGTGAAAAATGTCAAATTTTCAAATATATAATAGGTTGAATAGAGAAAAGTAGCATTCAATTAATCCACATTCCAATACAATATTCAATATAACAGTGTGTTGTTCGTCAAACCCCTACAACAATTTGGCACAATATTAAATATCCATACAATATGGTTCACGTTTAACAGACATAACCAATTTAACCATTGAAATAATACCCTAACTAGTGACTTGATTTCTAGCCCTACAAGGAACCTAGACTGCTCAAGATATCTAAGGTTTTCCTAAAATGTGCACACTAATATTATTTCAGTCCTCTATAACATCCTTGAACTTGTCCACCCTAATCTACTACAGAAATTGCATTTGATTCTACTACATGAACCCACAAGTTAACTCGCCTCTCTCACAGAATTGCTTCAAAACTTTGGACTGCCACATAACCGCGAATAGTTTCACAGACCCTTTGGATCAACTAGACTGGCCTTCGATTGACCTTAGGACACTTTTCTACCTCAGGGACAATGTCTCCTTTAGTCACATAGCAACTCGGAGGCCCTTAGATTAGGTCTGAACTGCTTTTTTCCCTCAAAACTGATTGGCCCTCTCGCATACACTGCGAAATCTCCTGAGCGCTCTTGCATTTGAGGAAATCTTGATTTTGTATTATTTTTTGGAAATTCATGCACAAAAGAGTGGACCATTCTATTGTTAAAACCCTCACATGTGAGATGGTGTTTCGTCCGAGTCTCAGAGTTTGCAATTGTTATCATTGGAACATAATCAGTTGACATGGTTTCTTCTAGAATGGATCTAGAAATTCAATGATTTGCACGTGCTCAGTTTCTCCAATATTTTGTTGTATGGAGAGATTCCCACCCAAGTATTTGAATTGAAAGCTCTATGGAATATACTTGATCTATCAGAGGCTCTGAGGACAAAAATCCGTGGGGAAATTTTGATGTGCTGTCTGCTAATGGTTTTGATTCATTGATAGGACACATACACATCAAATATGGGGTCTAGACAAAAAATACCAAGATAGCTCAGACACTACTCCAAACGCAACAAATGAAACATGCAACTCAGATTAAAGACATTGAAATCAAAGAAGCTCAATAAATTCGCTTCAAAGGCATTAAAATATGGGGTTTTGGCAAGCTAAATGCAATAAAAAAATATAAAAAGATTCAACTTAGTCATTTCTTCTGAGTCATTTTATAAATACCTAATGGCAAGTTGTCGACGAAGGTGAGCAACATCTTACTTTCCCCTCAGAGGCCAATCCGATGTGCATCTCCACAACTATGGCGTTATCCAACTATCTCAAATGATACAAGAGAGTAGAGAATCCCTCCTCAAAATCCTGCAGAATAGCCACCACGTGGTTCCACTCACTTCGACTCCTGAAGGGTGTATTTTTTGCAGGAGGGAATAGGGAGGCTCAGGTAAAGGGTGAAATTTTTTTGGGGTGGCAATTGGAATTAAAATAAAAAATAAAAAATAAAAAATCAAATGTAAATAATATATATATATATATATATATATATATATATATATATATATATATATATATATATTATTAAATTAAAATTTGAATAAAAATAAATAAGATATTAAGGTGTATATAAATTATTTTATATGTAAAACTTACAAACACAATTAGCAGTTTTGTGCAGTGATATTTATGTGTGTTAAGAGTATAACCTTTTTGAATTTTTCGTTATTTATGTGATCATATTTAAATTATAATACTCAAAATTAAAACTATGTGGTTTCTTCTTCTTTTAATATATGCTATGTTCTGACTGCCCGTGTGCCTGGTGCACGTTTGTGCAGCCTGTTTTCCTTTTTCTCCCTCATGCCTTCGTTCGGGCCGGTTGGGTCATGTGAAGGGGTTGTGTAAAAAATGTTAAGTTGTGACCGTTCGTCCAGCCTGTTTTCCATTTTATCCTTGGTGCCTTCGTTCGGGTAGGTCGGGTCGAGTCATGTGAGGGTGGATGTGTCAAAAATGCTAAGTTGTGACTGCCAGTGTGCCTTGTGCACGTTCGTGAGATACATTTGCCGTTTCCTCCCTCGTGCCTTCGTTCGGGCGTGTTGGGTTGGGTCGTGTGAGGGTGCCGAAGGAAACATTTCGGGTGCGTTAGGTCGGGGTGTGTGAGGGCGCCTAAGGAAACACATTTGGGAGGGTCAGGTCATGCTGTGTGAGGGCACCCAAGGAAACACGTTTGGGTGGGTTGGGTCTAGTCGGCTCATGTGAGGGCACCCAGGGAAACATGTTCGGGCGAGTCAAGTAGGGTGGGTTGTGTGTGGCCACATAGGGAAATGCATTCGGGCAGATCGAGTCGGGTCGGGTCATGTGAGGATGGCCAAGGAAACTCATTCAGACGGGTCGGGTCGGGTCGTGTGAGGGTGGTCGTATAAAAAATTCTAAGTTGTGACCGCATGTGTGCCTAGTGCACGTTCGTGCAACCCATTTTCTAATTTCTCCCTCGTGCCTTCGTTCGAGTAGGTTGGGTCGTGTCTTGTGAGGGCACCCAAGGAAACGTGTCTAGGTCGGGTCGGGTCGGGTTGTGTGAGGGAGGTCATATAAAAAATGCTAAGTTGTGACTGCCCCTGTGCCTTGTGCATGTTTGTGCGACCCATTTGTTGTTTTCTCACTTGTGCCTTCGTTTGAGTGGGTTAGGTCCAGTCGGGTCGTGCCTTGTGAGGACGCCCAAGGAAACACGTTCGGGTGGGTCGGGTTAGGCCGGGTCAGGTTGTGCGAGGGCGCCCAAGGAAACATGTTCGGGCGGGTTGGGTCGGGTCAGGTCGGTTCGGGTCGTGTCGTGTTAGGGTGCTGAAGGAAATGCGTTTAGGGAGGTTAGGTCAGGTCAGGTCGTGCGAGGACACCCAAGGAAAGGCATTTGGGTCAGGTCGTGTTAGTTTGGGTCATGTGAGGGCACCCAAGGAATCACATTTGGGTGGGTCAAGTTGGGTCGGGTACCCAAGGAAACGTGTTCAGGTGGGTGGGGTTGGGTTAGGTCGTGTTATGCCGTGTGTGGGCACCCAAGGAAACAGGTTCGGGCGGGTTGGTTCGAGTTGTGTCATGTCAAGGTGCCCAAGGAAACACGTTCAGGTGGGTCAGGTTGGGACGTGTGAGGGCGCTGAGGGAAACGCGTTCGGGTGGGTTGGGTCAGGTCGGGTCGTACCATGTGAGGGCACCCAAGGAAACACGTTCAAGTTGGGTTGGGTCGTGTCGTGTGCTGAGCCCTATTATTGCACCAAGAGTGCTACAAATCCTAGGGGTTGCCCTACTTTACTTTATCAACCCGAGGTTCGTTCAAAGTTTGAGGTGATAATGATATATACACTATAGAATAATTCTGTTCATGTCATCCTCTTCTGCTTTATGAAAGGGTCTTATTTAAATTATGAGAACAACTGGAAAGTAAATTACTGGAAGGAAATGACAAAAATGAAATTAAACTAAAGTGCTGAAAATAAATGACAAGGATGAACTAATGTAATTGGAAAAAAGGGAAATGACTGAAAAGAAACTAAGCTAACTTGCTGAAAATAAATGGCAGGAAGGAAACTAATTCTAAACCACAGTTAACTTGGCCAAACGGCTAAATTCATTCTACTTATCCTATAATCTATCTACCATGATCTTATCCATGCAACTAATCTATCCATGACTTAATTCTAACTAAAAAGAGTTACTTTGTAGCTTAGAGGAAGAAAAAGGGCTAAAAGAGGCTAATGGGAGGTTCAACACATGAAACGAGGTTTGGAAGAAGAATGAGGGGGTTTAAAACCTTATTAGAACTTTATTATAGCGCAAAAAGGCTTTGGAGTAGAAAGAACTCAAGAGCGACGTTGTAGAATGCGATGGAGGTAAAAGTTTCAATGTGCGATGTCGCAATTGCAACTTTGCAAGTTTAAATGGATAGTGGTAAGGACTTAACGAAATGAACTAAGATCTGCGACGTGAAATTTTCACTGTGGTAAAGGTCGCAGGCTGCGATTTGCGATGTAGTAAGAACTACGGGGTGTGATTTGTGATACTGCATCACAACAAGGAGCAGTAAGCGTTAAGGGTAAGATCTAAAGGATGCAAAGTGCGCTTAACGTGGTGGTGGGATTGACAGGGGGCGAGATCGCAATATTGCAATCGGCTAGAACAATGGTACGGGTTTAAGGGTGAAAGGTAAGTTTTGCAAAGTGCAATTTGTGATTTCGCAAGATCGCAATCGCAAAGAGCGAGCGGTGAGTGTTGAAGGTAAAAGGTAAATGTTGCAATCTGCGTAGTGCGATTTGTGCAGTGCGATGTACGGTGGCGGGAATTTCGATGAGAAAGGCGGAGGTCAGGTTTCAATGGTTTTTCAAGTGTTTAGCATTACAACGAGTTTGGAGACGGTGATCGATGGAACAAAGGAATAAGGTGAGCAATCGACATAGGAGAGCGGTAAGTCAATAAGATAAAAGGTAAGAGTTGCGAAGTGCGTCGTGAATAGGAAAAGCACGATAGCGGGAGAACTGAGGAGGAAGGTGGAGGTTGATTTTTTTCAATGGTTTTGAATTATTATCACGCGTTTTTCATAGAAAGAATAAGGGAGTCATGAACGAAGAAAACAGAGAAATAAGGCTTTGAAGGGCTAAGTGTGTTAGGAAAAGAAAAGGTAAGTGCAGCGTTGAGATGAGAAGAGAAGGAGGGGAATGGAGGCAGAAGAGAAGTGCTCAGAAATGAAACACACCTACGGATTATGCATGGGAGATGGAAATAAATGCATGATGAAATAGTGAAAGAAGGGCTTGGAATTGGTAACATAAATTCTTCCCGAAACTCAAACAGAAAGCAATTTTTGGCCTGTGGGAAAGTTTGCCCCTACTCAAACTCTATTGACAGAGATGAGTGGGGGGAGACATGACCACAGGTTTTGGACTTTTTGCTCTATTTTTCTATGCATAAGAAATTGAAAATACAAAAGTACAAAAACTACATAGCAATGAAACTTATCAGAAGCATATCTAAGTTAAATGGCATAAGAAAAAATAGCTAAATTACAGAAAGGAAATAGATAGTAACATCAGAGAAGCTGAGGCACATGGATTGGGCCCTAACCCACAAGCCTAGCCCTCTAAACTTAAATCAACCAAATGAAATAACTCTTCTCATTTCATAAAATAATAATTGCATACATCTCTGAAAGTTTCAATCCATGAATAAAACAAAAAGCTTCAATAGTTCACGACAATAATTCTGAATGGAATCGAGACTAGGATAGACTAACTCATCCTAGATCTAGCTCTGCTCTATTTATTCTACAAGGTAGCTACCAATAGCTCCCTTGAAAATTGTGATTGAGTCCACTTTGACTCCAAGTAAACATAGAGTGAGGGCCCGTTGTCTTCATTTTCTTGGTTGCCTCTTAGAATTCGAATGGCTGGAGAGAATAGTTGGGGATCCTTCGACTTCTTCTGGAATTCTAATTTCTTGGAGAGAATATTTGGGATCGTTTGGCTTCCTTTGAGGGTGGAAAATCCTGCTATAATTTCTCCTTCCTATCTCCTACAAGTCTTTGTGATAAAATATTTATAAAAGTTCTTAATAAATCATGATTTTCTACACTCAACCTTATATTAGGCACTCAGACTATGTTAGCCTTAATCATCACCTATACTAGCATCATAAACCCAAATAATAATGAAAATGCAAGAAAAATAGATCTAAGAAGGCAAAAAAGTGACTATTAACCCCTCCAAATATGTCTAATGATGGAGCTCATCATCGTGTGAGGGTCCCCAAGGAAACACATTCAGGGCGGGTTGGGTCGGGTCATGTGAGGGAGACCGTGTAAAAAATGCTAACTTGTGACCGCCGATGTGCCTTGTGGATGTTTGTGTGACCCATTTTCCATTTTCTCCCTTGTGCTTTCGTTTGGGCGGGTTGGGTCGGATCGGGTCATGTGAGGGCACCCAAGGAAAAACGTTTGGGTTGGGTCAGGTAAATTTGTGTGAGGGCGCTCATATAAAAAATGCTAAGTTGTGACCGTCTGTGTGCCTTGTGCATGTTCATGTGACCCATTTTTTTTTTCTCCCTTATGCGTTCGTTCGGGCGAGTCAGGTCGGGTCAGGTCGTGTGCGGGCGCCCAAGGAAACGCATTCGTGTCGGGTCAGGTCGGGTCGTGTGAGGGAGGTCATATCAAAAATTCTAAGTTGTGACCGGGCGTATGACTTGTGCACATTCATGCGACCCATTTTCCATTGGCTTCCTTGTGCCTTCAAGGGGTTAGGGGTTAGGGGGTTAATGGGGTTAGGGTTTAGCAGGTTTAATGGGTTAGGGGTAAGGAATTAGGGTTGAAGGGTTTAGGGGTTAAGGGTTTAGAGGTTTTGGTGGTTAAATGGGTTAGGGGTTTGGGGGTTTAGGGGGTTAAATGGGTTAGGGGTTAAGGATTTAGAGTATTAGGTTTTAGGGGTTAAATGGGTTAGGGGTTTAGAGGTTTAGGGGGTTAAATGGTTTAGGGGTTTGGAATTGTGGCTAAGGATTCAAGCTCCATGGTAAAATCTAATGTCATCAAAACCTTAATTTCCTAATAGACAAACCCCATTGGATATAAGATTCCAAAGTTGTATTTGTAGCAAGTAGTTCATCTTGAAAGGTGGAGGGAACTGAACACAAAGTGGAAGACAAAAATATATTGATTAAAAATTAAGACTAATTGTGGAAAACTCTCAAAAGGAATATTTGGCGATAGAGGGAAAATGAAGTATTACTATGAAATTGAGCCTTAGAACAATAGGGAAGCTTAAATATAGTTCACCCATGAAAATTTAGGTTCTGACAAAGTGGGAGGGCTATGAGGTGCCCATAAGAAGCTAGCCCACAAAAGAGTGCTTATCAATTACAAAGCAGATATAATAATAATCCTGGAGCCTGCTACCCACCAACCTGTAGACTATCTCTAGAGGAGTCCTCAAGATACCAATTAGGAAAAAAATATTGAAAAGAAAAAAAAACAATTGATGCACACAAAAACTTGCCATCAATAGATCAAGAAATAAATTAAAATTTGTCATTACAGAGCTAACCCTGAGTCTGTCATATTCCCATTTTTTTGGTACTAAATTTCCATATCATGAACTCACATCAAGGAATCTTCAATTTATGTCAACATACTCCATTTTTAAATGGCCAGTAGGTTTAAAATGTTAGATGGAGCAGACTGCAAAAAACTGGGATTGTAGATCCTTGCATTGATAAATTTGGTTTCTTGGCTTACAATGATGTCTAAGTAATTGTTCATTTTGTTCGTACTTCATTCTGAAATGTTGGAGGTGTTTTTTATAGATTATATTCAGCTACCTAGTGCCCCAACATGACTTGATAAGCATGGAGACTTGTTTGTTTATGTTTTGAGCTATTTTTGGAAGGAATTGATGTTGGTTGTTTCATAAAGGAAAGCAACATTTATGGAGGTTGTTTATCATTGTTTGTAATCAAGCAAAATCTAACCAAACTCTAATTCTGTCCACCAAAAAAAATTTCAACCATACCTTAATTTTACAAGCATGTGCATGCTTGATAAATTTGAAATGACACACTTATGTACTAGAAATTCACCATTGGCTAACCCACAACCTTATACAAGAGCCAAATCCAAACACATTTCCTTGGGTGCCCTCACACGAAACGACCAAAATGAACGTGTTTCCTTGGCCGACCTCACATGGCATAACCGGACCAGACTGGACCGGACTAGCCCAAACGCGTTTCCTTGGACACCCTCACATGACCTGACACGACCCGACCTGGACGCGTTCCTTGGGCACCCTCACACGACCCGACCCAACCCGATTCGCCTGAACATGTTTCCTTGGGAGCCCTCATAATACAACACGACCTTACCCAACCCGATCCGAATGCATTTCCTTGGGCGTCATTACACGACCCGAGTACCCGACCTGACCCGCCGGAAAGTTGAAGGCACGAGGAAGCAAATGGAAAACAGGTCGCACGAACATGCACAAGGCACACGGGTGGTCACAACTTAACATTTTTTATACCACCTCCCCTAGAAGATCAGACTCGAATGTGCTTCCTATGGCTTCCTCACACGACCTGACCCAACCCGCGCGAAGGAAGGCACAAGGGAGAAAACGGAAAATAGATCGCAAAAATGTGCACAAGGCACATAGGCAATCACAACTTAGCATTTTTTATATTACCACCCTCACACGACCCAACCTGACCCAACCCGACCCGCTCGAACGCATTTCCCTAGGCGCCCTCACACAACCTGACCTGACCCGACCCGCCCAAACATGTTTCCCTGGGCGCCCTTGCATGACCCTACCTGACCCACCCCGACCCTCCTGAATGCGTTTCATTGGGTGCCCTCACACGGTATGACCTGACCTAACCCACCCAAACGCATCTCCTTAGGTGCCCTCACACGATCCAACCTAACCTGCACAAATGTATTTCCTTTGGCGCCCTCACATGACCTGACCTGATCTGCCTGAATGTGTTTTCCTGGGTGCCCTCACATGACACAACCCGAACCACCCGAACACGTTTCCTTGGGTGCCCACACATGACACGACCTAACCTGATCCGCCTGAACACGTTTCCTTGGGCAGCCTCACATGGCACAACCCGGTCGGACTGGACTTGAGCCACCCGAAAACATTTCCTTAGGCTCCCTCAAATGACCTGACACAACCCAACCCAAATGCGTTCCTTGGGCACCCTTACAAGACTTGACTCGACCCAACCCGACCCACCCGAACGATGCGTTTCCTTGGGTGCCCTCACATGGCACGACCCGACCTGACCCAACCCAAACACGTTTCCTTGGGTGCCATCACATGACCCGAGTACCCGACCTGACCCGCCCGAATGTCGAAGGCATAAGGGAGCAAACGGAAAATGGGTCCCACGAACGTGAATAAGGATCATGGGCGGTCACAACTTAGAATTTTTGATACGACCTCCCTCACACGATCCCACTTGAATGTGTTTCATGTAGCGCCATCACAGAGCATGACCTAACTTGCCCGAACCATGGCACAAGGGAGAAAACAGAAAACGGATCACACAAATGTGCATAAGGCACACGAGCAATCACAACTTAACATTTTTGATACAGACACCCTCACCCGACTTGACCCGACCCGACCCGACATGCCCGAATGTGTTTCCTTGGGTTCCCTCACACAACCCAACTTGACCTGCTCGAAAACGTTTCCTTGGGTGCCCTCATATGACATGACCTGACCTGACCCACCCGAACGTGTTTCCTTAGGTACCCTCGCACGAATGTGTTTCCTTTGGTGCCCTCACACAAGTCGACCTGACTCGACCCCATTCACAGGTTACTCTTGGCGTATAAAGATAATGGTGCAAGGTAATATCATGTCATAAGTGACCTAATGTTTTCTAACAATTTCTGACGATTCCTTCATAAACGTCTCTATTCTGACAATTCTCCCTAAACGTTGCTATTCCGACGATGCATTTATAAATGTCACTATTCCGATGCTTTTTGGGTAGTGTCGCAAGAGCGACGCTTGTTGGCAGGATTAAAAATTTTGAGAAAAATTGGGGAACTTTCTGACAATATGTAAAAAATTTCGGAACTAAAGTGTTGGAAAATTGACCATATGTACTAGTGAGATGTTGTATATCCTTGGATTTTCTGGGTTGTATGTGCAAGGTATAATTATAGCATTTGGAGCTAGAATTAGATCTTACAATCTAGGAGAAAAGTTAAGCTTGTGATGGATTCCAAATAGGCCTCTTTCCCATATTTCAATTTCTCTAAGGGAAACTCTATATTCTTTGTTGTCTGTTGTTCTAGACAAGTCCACTAGGTCTAGGGAAGATACTTTTGTTTGCAACGGTAAATTATTCTTAACAAATTGGTGACTCCACTATGGATCATTTCTTTCCCTTAGTTTTTTCCTTAACCTGATCACTTGTTTCACCTCTTGAAATGACCTTCATTAACCCACTCAGATCTTGATTGACCCTAAAAAGACCCTTCTTAGAGTTTGATTTGATTTTTTGTGTCATAATTTGGTCAGATATGCATCACTTCTCCCCCTGGTATGGAGACAGAGCATTGTAGTGCACCCTAGCCTTCTCAGCACCTGCGTTGGAGAGCACTGGTTCTCTTTCAGCACTTGTGCTAATCCTTGGTACATGCAAAAAATTACCATTTTGTGCCTTTCTCTTTGAAATTGTTTGTTCCATCTAGTCTTCATTCTGTCCCTCGGTGTGTCTTAGTTTTTGAAAATCCTTCATTTTGTTTTCTTTTGGTTTTTATAGCCTTTGATAAGAATTTGTTTGTATTTTCCTTTGTTCTTTCCAATTAGGTCATTAACAAACTTTTACTTGATCATTAATTGCTTGAAATAATCAATATTATAATCATCATTTTGTATAGTTTATTTTATCAATGATTTGGAAAGCATCTTAATTTTCATCTCATTTGAAAATTAAGTGGATCAAAAATAAAAATCTCATGCATTTTGGATTTCATTTAGGGTTTTGTGTGTGAAATTGGAACTATTGCATTAGGGGAATTGATTTGAAATTTTTTGTTTTTTGCATCTTGTATGTTGTGTTACTCTTTGTTCTCTTCCCACCCATACATAGATTTTCAATGAAAGGAAAATTTCATTTTGTCATGCTAGATTTCATTTTTAGGATATTCAGGTGAAATTCGCAGTGAGCCCTGAAAAATGAAACATAATTCAAGATAAAATTTAAAATTTATTGAATCAATCTTAAGGAGCATTTGAAACATTAATGAAAACATTTATAGGTATAGGCTAGAAATGCGTTGTAGTGTCTTTAAACGTAGGAGTTTTCATTTCTTGTGAGTGTTCCATTCTGGGGGTGATGGGTTTGTTCCACGCACGTAAGTGTATCAGGCCTTTCTCCACATACCTCTGGGTATATTGGATGGAACTCTAGGCATGAAAAGTATATGAGAACACTCTCATCATATGGTTACACATTATACATCACTAGTGACAAAATTCACTTCCACTTACTGTACAATATATTTTGGAAGTCCACAATAGGTTGGTATCCTCATCTTAGGTAACTGAGTTGGATGCCTTGTATATTGTGATACATCAAACATAAAATTCGGGGATATTTCCTACCCATACATAAATCCTTGGTTCTCTAAGGTGGTATATTGAAGTTGATAGTTGCTTGATAAACCATTTTTCCTAGATTACCCTTTTTGATTTATTTTTTGTTGTTAAGTTTTAAAATTTATTAAACCAACGTGGAAGAAAAACCCTCTCAACCCCATCGTTTGTGTAGGATGCAAATATTTCCTCCTCTTCCCCCCGAGGGACCTCCTGTATGTCATTAGAAGAAAAAAATATGCAGACTACCAAATCTAGTACTTTGGGAGCTACTTCTTCTGGTCCTTCACCTGGAATATATCCACGAGAATCATTTTTTCCTATGAGTTTTGAGCCCGAGATCACTTCTTTATTTTTTGGAGAGTCCAAAATACTTAAAACAAAAGCACCTGATATTTTATTACTTGAGGTTATTCAACCTGACTATATTGAATCAGAAATATTACAACTTGAGGCACCTCAGTTACCTACATCTGTTACTTCGAGACCTTCTTCTTCTCTTCCTTTGTCTCATACAAAACCACAATCTGTATATATTGGACCCGAAAATCAACAAATTCCACCTGATATTATCAGTATTGAATATATTCCTTAGGCAGAGCCGCAAACCTCTGTTGTGTGGACAATCCGTCTTGCGGACAAGACCGATCTCCCTAGTACTAAAGTATCTAGTAACAAACAGCCAAATAAACTAATCTTTCTCTAAGCATATATGATCTACGAAAAGCTCTATATAGGTGTAAAAGACTTACCATTTGTCCAGTGCTTGTTTGAAGTCGTCGTTGTCCCTCGCGCGCTTGAAGGAGTTTTCCTTATAAATCTGCAGTCACAAACAAGAAAAATATTACATAGCACCTGTATAGAAATCATCATAAACCATGCTTATCATAGTGATCAAGGAGTCTATGAAATAAACCATTGATTGAAAGCTTATTGAGAAAAATGAGTATATTTGTATTAATTTCAAAAGAAGAAAATCCTTACAACCTGAGCCTTGATGTTGCACAGGACTTTCCGGGGTCCGAAGCAGGAATCTCTTTTACTTTGACAAGTTCTGTACTCCTCAAACCAAGACAAATAGAGGCATGTAATCTCTCCTCACAAAAGTCTTAGTTAACCAAGTCTAAATCTCAACAGCACTTAACTTCAAATATTCTAAAAGCTTGAACTCCCTTTGAGGCTACCCAATGCCTCTTTTTATAGTAGAAAGGAGGAGGTTTGTTGTTCCAAGGATAAAGGGATAGAAATCCTCTTTCAAAGGGATAGTTCCTTACATCAAGGGGTTAGCTCCATAAGTTAAGGGATTCATGCACCTCACAAGAGCGGTTCTGCCACCGCAAAATCCATTCTAGAAGCTTCCAGAATTCACTTTTATTGAGCTTTTTGGAATTTAATTGCACCTTTTTAATCTTACAAGGGTCCGCACCTTTAACAAAGATAAAGTGCATTCAGGAACGCAGGAAAGCTGAACATTGGGTGCGGTACCGCAGGCAAGATAGTCAGAAAGTGCGATACGAAGTTTAAGAGACTTTTAGGAACTTTTTCTGATTTTCAAGGCTTGACATGAGCAACTGATATGTTAGACTTGCAAAAGGGAGAAGTATGAGTAATAATGAGCTCATACACATGGCAGAATGTCAGTGTGACAATTTTCAGTGTAACATATGGCCCCCTAAAGTGCAAAGTCTGGAATAGATGATGCTGAAGTCTGTCATATATGAAGAGTGCAGTACTTTATCATTTCAAATATCATCCTGTGGACACCCCAGTCAGCACCTGTAAAAACATTCAATGCAAAATATACATGTATACATATCATCATTGAGGTATGCATTTCCATACTCAGATTAAAATAACTAAAAACTGATTCAACTGTTCTGATACAGGAATGATTTTGAGTACATCATAGTATAGACATGTGTGAACACAGCATGGACGCAGCCATCTGTTTATAAATAATCCATTGTATAAATGATAACAAAATTCCTCGCAGCCTGGATGGTAGAAACTATATCCAGGGTCTTGATTTCCATATCTCGAACTAGTACAATTCTATCTATGTGAATGAATGTGTCGAAGTCGAACATGGTAGAAACCACTTGATTACCAGTCAATGATGTAAACTGTTAACAAGTGTGAGAGTAACCACCAGTAATGTTAATGGCTCTCAAAGTACCCAGTACAATCCATGAAATGTGAATGAATGAGTTGAAGTCGAACATGTCACGGAATCATTCGATCGAAGGTCAATGATGCAACCTGTCGTCGAAAGCGAGAAACCTGCCATTGAGGCATGCAGATTTCAAGGTACTGAAGATTTCTAGATCAACTCCCTAGATAATGAGTTGCCATCGATAGAAAGTGATCCGTCGTAGGCAAGCCCACAACATTAAATCATAGATCAAGTTTTGAAAATATATCGGCAAGGACTGACTCAGGGATGGTCAAAATGGATGACAGATATTGTGGAAATGAATGGTTTATTTGAACTGTCCTCTTGAACACATAACGACACTGCAGATGGTTTGGTAACAATTGACCCAAAGCTAATACCCAGAAACCGGATGAAGACTTTCAAATGAGGTTTGATTAACTGTTAGACAAAGGATTTCCCAACCCAGGTGAATGAAAGTGTCGTGTTCAAGAGTGGTCGACTGAATTTTCGAAAAATCAAAATACAACAAACATGTCCATTTTCCTCTCTTTTCCCCCACCATTTCTGGCAAGTACCTCTTTATTTTTGACAAGCTTGAGGAGGATAACATTTTCTTGTTTATAAGCTCATCCTTCGGATGAGTCCAACTTAGTTTAAGATTCAAACCCTAAGAAGGAGTGGTTCGTCCCTGTTGAAAATTAAACAGGTCCTTTACTGTTAAATTTTAACGAGTCCAGTATAGGAGAAACTCGGTGTTTTTCAATTTTAGGGAGTCAGAAGAAAAAACTTAAGAAAACTCCATGGGTGTACTTTTTCGTAAATTTAGTCTCTCGGGCCCGAAAAAGGATAAAATAATGCGGGAGAGAACTCTATTGACCGTAATTAGTCAACGTATACCTTTTTCGTAAATAGTCCATTTCAGTCCGTAAAAGGGGTAAACTTATACTGAAGGGACAATTATTCATTTACTTTAACGAGTTCGAACAATCAAGTACTCGGCAATCTTTTCATATTTAGAGAGTATGAAAAGGGCTTAAAAGAGAACTCCAATGTTTCGCTTTTTCGTGAATTTTTGAAAGAGAACATAGTTACCGATGAAATAGGTACCCTGACCTCAAAACGGGAACTCTAGCCAAAAAACACTAAAAAAACATGAAAAAACACCCCCAAAAAAAAAAGTGTGTCTTCCAGAACGCACTTGTTTTTTTTTGAAGGTCAAATTTCAACATTTTCTAAAATTACGCTAAAAACAAAATTGTTTGTTGAAAAAAGGATTGAAAAAACACCCCCAAAAAAAAAGTGTGTCTTCCAGAACGCACTTCATTTTTTTTTAAGGTCAAATTTCAACATTTTATAAAATTATGGTAAAAACAAAATTGTTTCTTGAAAAAAGGATTGAAAAAACACCCTCAAAACAAAACCAGTTGATGCTGGAATAACAAAAAAAAAATTTGTGTCATACTTTTGGCATTTTTTAAAATAGAAGTAACATTTTTTAATTTTTAAAATTCAAACATTAAAAAAAAAACCTAAAATTTAAGAAAAAAAATAAATTTAAAAAATAAAAACATTTAAAAGGTTAAAATTTAAAAATATATGAAGATAAAAAAATAAAAATAAAAACAAAGTAAAAATTTTAATTCAATCATTAAAAAAAACCTAAAATTTAAGGAAATTTTTTTTTTAAAATAAACCAAAAAAAATTAAGATTAAAATTTAAAAAAATATAGAAATTAAAAAATAAAAATAAAAACAAAATAAAAATATTAAATTAAAAAAAAAAAGTTAAGAAAAGAAGGAAAATATAAAAAATAAAATATAGAAACTAAATTTAAAAAAAGAAAAAGAAAATGCTTATTAAATTTAAAAAAAGAAAAAAAAAATTTAAAACAAATAATTAAATTTAAGGAAATATATTAAATTTTAATAAATTTAAAAATTCAAAATTTAAAAAAAAACCACTATTCAACTTAAAAGAAAAAAAAAAGAAAAATTAATTAAAAAAATAAAAATAAAAATAAAATACAATGAAAATATTAAATTTAAAACAATATATATTAAAGAAACAAATAAACTATAAAAAATAAATTCAATTTAAATTATAAAAAATAAAATATATATATGAACTTAAATTAAAATAGGTATAAACATCAAATTTTATTAAATTAAAAGAAAAAAGGTTAATATTAAAATAACAAATTAAGTTTAAAAACAAAAATATTAAATTTTAATAAATAAATGAATAAACAAATAAATTTTGAAACAAAAAATAAATTTTAAATATAAAAGAAAAAAAAAAATATTGTTAAACGAAAAACATTAAAAATTTTAAAAATCAATTAAAAATGGAAAATTGAAAAAAAGAAAAAAAATATTAAATAAAAAAAAAATTCATTTAGAAAAATTAAGTTTCATTGAAAAAAAAAACTAATTTTAAATACACAATTTTAATTGAAAAAAAAATATATAATTTTTTTTTTTGTAATTAACAAAAAAAAAGAAAAAAGGAGTAAAACATTAAAAAAAATATTAAATAGAAATAAATTAAAAAAAAATATATAAAATTTATTGAATTTTATAAAATAATATTAAAAAACTAACCGTAAAAGTTAAAAACAAAGAAAAATTATGAAATTAAAAAAAAAAAAAAAAGCAATTAAATAAAAAAAGTGGGCCAAATTTAATAAAAATTATTAAAATAATAATAATAATAATAAATTTAAAAAAAATAAATAATAAACTTAAAAAAAATTAAAACAAAACCAATTTTATTTTAAATAATTAAAAAAAAATTAATATTTTGAAATTAAAAAATAAAAATAAAAAAATCAATTAAAAAAAAAAATTAAAAAAAAAACCAATAAAATAAAATCAATTAAAAAAAAACAAATAAAATAAAATCAATTAAAAAATAAATATAATAAAAAAAAAATAAAGTAATGGTGGTCGGGCCACGGCCTGCCCGCTGGGCGGCGGTGGCCGGCCGGGCGGCGCCACGGGGGCGGCCCAGCCGGCCTCCCGGCCCCCGACGGGCGGAGGGCCGATTCCGGGAATCGGCCCTCCGCCCGTCGGGGGCCGGGAGGCCGGCAGGGCCGCCCCCGTGGCGCCGCCCGGCCGGCCACCGCCGCCCAGCGGGCAGGCCGCGATTTTTTTTTTTATTTTATTTAATTTTTAATTGATTTTTATTTTATTTTATTTATTTTTTAATTGATTTTTTTTTATTTGTTTTTTTTTAATTGATTTTTTTTTATTTTTTAAATTTTTTTATTTTTTCCATTTAATTTGTAATTGATTTTTTTTTATTTTATTTATTTTTTAATTGATTTTTTTTTATTTGTTTTTTTTTAATTGATTTTTTTTATTTTTAAATTTTTTTTTTTTTTAATTTCAAAAAATAATTTTTTTTTTCAAAAGATTATATATTTTTTTAAATTTAATATTTTTATTTAAAATAAGTTTTTTTTTTTAAATTTTTAATATATATATACATTTATTTTTTATTTGATTTTGTTTTTTATTTTTATTTTTAATATTGTTATTTTAATTTGATTTTTTTTTAAATTTGAATTTCAAAAAATTTAAAATTATTTTTTTAATTCAATTTTTTTATTTTAAATTCAATTTGTTTATTTTTTTTTAATATTTAATATTATAGAATAATTATTTTTTTAAATTTAAAATTTAAAATTTATTTATTAAAATTTTTAAATTTTAATTTAATTTAATTGTTTTTCTTAATTTTTTTGTTTATTTAGTTTTTCATTTTTAAAATCTATAAATGGTTTCATTTAAAAAAAAAAAAAAAAACACTAAATTTATGTATATTTGTTTTTTAATTATTTGCACGTGGTTTTTTTCATTTTTTTTGTTTTTTAATGATAGCTTCTTCTTTTTTTTTTTTAATTTTTTAATTTTCTTTATCTTTTTCAATTTTAATTGTTTTTTTTTTTAATTTGTTTCTTTTGTAAATTTTAAAATTTGTATTTTTTTCCTTATTATTATTATTTTTTTTAATTTAAATTTTTAAATTTAATTTTTTTTTTTTATAATTTTTTTTTCTAAATTTTGATTTTGTAATTTTAATTATTTTAATTTTTTTTTTAAATATATATATATATATTTTTAATATATTGTTTTTTTTAATAAGTTAGAAAAAAATGTTTTTGATTTTTTTTTTTTTAATTTTTTGGTCAATTTTTGTTTTTTTTCTTTAAATTATGTGTTTTTTTTCTTCAAATTTTGTCATTTCCTTTGATATAATTTTAAAATATTTTTGTTTTTTTAATTTATTTTTGTTTAAATTTTTTATTTTTATGAGCTATTTTTGTTTTTTTTTACATTTTTATTGGTTTTTTTATTGTTTTTATATATATTTTTTATCTAAGTTTTGTGTTTTATTACCAACATGAAAATCACCACTCTAAAAAAAAAAAGGTTGATGCAGCATCAATACGTTTCAAAATTAGCATGAAAATCACTGCTCTAAAAAAAAAATGTTGATGCAGCATCAATACATTTCAAAATTAGCATGAAAATCACTGCTCTAAAAAAAAAAGGTTGATGCAGCATCAATACATTTCAAAATTAGCATGAAAATCACTGCTCTAAAAAAAAAAATGTTGATGCTGCATCAATACATTTCAAAATTAGCATGAAAATCACTAACATTTTAAAACAAATGTTCATACTTCATAAATAAAAATTTTATAGTGTCAAAAATGTGCACCAAAAAAAAAAATGGTGATTCTGCATCACCACTTTTCAAAATCGGGTGCTTTTTATGCTACCAAAAAAAAGTAGGTAACATTGCGGTTACCTATTTCATCGGTAACATTGTTAGAGTCCAAAAAAATGATAAAAGTATGCTCTTTGTTGAAAATGATCAATATTCCTGAAAAATCCAATTTCTACACAAAAACTTCAAACATTACACATACCTGTTTAAGATGAGTAAAAATGCTTCAAAAATACCCTTTTTAAAGTAAAAAATAAACAACTTAAAAATTCATCTATTCAAAAAATCTTATAAAAAGGACTTTTTCAATTTCATTTTTACCGTTCGAGTTCAGAGTGAAAAGAAGAAGCTTTTGGGTAAAAAAGTTCCTGTGAAGATTCTAGAGAATCCGTCCATTGGAATTGAGAACCGTCAGTCCCAGGTAATCCATGACCTCTTAATCTTGTATTTCATCCGTTTATAATTCATTTTTAGGCTTTAAATTCAATTTTTTAAGGAAAAATATGGTTCCAAAATCGCCCGCGGGGGTCCGCAAGTGACACACAGGGTACCTGCGGACCCCGACCTTTTTCTACAAAGAAAAATGTCGTGGGTCCGCACCTTCCTCACAGACCACGTGCATTCCTACGCACTGTTTACTAAAGGAAAGTGCGGTCCCCGCACGGTTAAATTTAAAACTTAAATTTCTCCTTTGCCGCCTAAATTTTTTCAAATTAGATCGTTCTAATCTATCTTTTTATGCATTGCAGGATTAACAAGATGTTGATTTGGAGAGAACGTGAACACGAGGACGTGGATGACGCCGCAATGCTCCATTTTCCCACATTGCAAGCATTAAGAGCATGCGGTATTTGTAAATTTTGGGCCATCCAAGGCATGAGAGCACAAGTAGAACTCCTGACATGGCTGGTAAACAGGTGGAATGTGTAGGACCAGTGTTTTATTATCGGCGGCCACCGGCTCGAAATCGAGCTGGAGGAAATTTATTTTCTGACTGTTTTGTCCAAGAGGGGCGAACAACTCTCCTTTTTTGGGACTAGGCCAGGTTGCCAGACTCTCGCTAGTCTTCGGCAAGAATTTTGCACTGATGAAGCAGACCCCAGAGACAAACGGATTGATATTAAAACTATCATCCATCCCGAGTTGAAAGTTATTGCTTTTACTGTTACCAGGCTGTGTGGGAGTCCAGCACTACATGTAGCTACTGGTTCTCAGATGCGCATTGCTGTGGACTGTTTTCGCGGCACCATTTTCAACTGGTGCGAAGCTGTGTTAGCTAATGTAAAAGGCCAACTAACCAGAGCGAAAAATGGGAAACTAAATAACTTTGGATATGGATCCATCGTTGTCTCCTTTGCTCTAGAGAGGATCCCTATGCTAGCTCCGCAGAGTATTCCAGTTGATGCTGGTCGACCTAGAGAACCTAGGATGGTTCGTTGGTCCGCACTGATGGCCCGTCATGGTATTGAGGGCGCTGATATTGTTCGATTTCCTTCGTCATATTTCCGTTGGATGGATCGCCAACTTTTTGTCATTGAGGACTTTTTGTATGCCGGGATAGATTTCCGCGGCGACCGAGAGATGACTCTCCCAGTAGGGGAACAGTGGGATGACTCAGGTAAAATCATTTTCAACGATTTCTAGTTCTAATTTTTTATTTTTGATCGTCTTGTTAAATAATAACCAAAAAGTTTGTTAAATACAGATGTGGGCCCACGACGACTAGCCCATCTCCAACCCTATGAAAGAAGACAACCAGTTGCAGCTGCACCAGCCCCAGCAGGCCAATCAGCAGAGATTTTGACTGATTTAGAGCATCATCTAGAGCGTTTGACTTTAGATATTCCGGAGACAAAAATAGATGATATTCCACTCAGGCTGCAGAGATACGTGATTGGTGTTCCAGGACCTTTCAGGAGGTTCCTGTGCAGGGTGGCTCGGGCAGTGGTTTCTTATCGTGATCACCATCAGTGATGGGATGATCGAGTCGTAGACTCATATTTTTGTCTTTTTGTGTTACCATTTTTCCGATCATAAGGTGTTTCCAACCTATGATCGAAGACGATGTATATTTTTTGAAAACATTTCTATCTATGATATATATCACTCTTTACCGGCTATCTGTGTACATGTTATGAATGTTATTTGTTTTACTGTTTTGATTATTGCAAATGTCGATTTATCATACTAGAAGCAACTGCATCTGCTAATGTATTTAAATGTCTTGGAATATGTTGATATTCAATATAATCAAATTCGCGTTCCAAGAGACGAACTCTTAAAAATAACCGTAATAACACTGGATTTCTAATGGCATAAACCCTGTTAAGCTGTAATACAACAAGTTCAGAATCCAACCTCACAATCAAACTCCGAATCCCAAATGAGATGGTCTTAGAAAATAACTCAATCACTGCACTATACTCGGCAATGTTATTCGTTGTTTGACCAAGGCTTACCCCATGCATGGAAAGTAACTCGTTAGAGGGTGAATAGATAACCCAAGCTACAGAAGAAATGTTCTGTGTACTACGATAAGCACCATCAGCAAAACCAATGTAGGTTTGAAGAGACGTCGACATCTGCAATATCAAAAGTAAAACTCAGATAAGCAGGAAAAGTGATAAAAACACACCTCTAAACTAGGCACACCTTTCTAATCTAAGACACACCAATAGTAAAGAAATCTAACCTAAAATAAAAGATCTCCATACTAAGTTTAAGCGTAATATCTCTTCAGATATAGCCCATTTATGGGTTTATCTAAAGGGATACCATCAAAATCTATCAGCTCATAGGCCCCTTTTGCCAGCTTTTGCTTAACAATGAAAGGACCATGCCACATGGGCACGAATTTCCCATCTCCTAGCTTATCGTTGGCTTGATCATAAACAAAGACTAGGTCTCCTTCTGAAAAATTTCGAGGGGTAACATTTCTATCATATTGAGCTTTTACTCTTTTTACATGAGCCTCGTTTGCTATTGCAGCGTTTCTCCGATTTTCATCCAATTGAGCCAAGTACAAAAAATGTTTCTCGTCTTCAGACGTAGCTGGGAGTAACTCTATGGCTAATTTCAAAGATGGAATTTCGCATTCAATCGGCAACACAGCTTCCAAACCGTAAACAAGTTGAAAAGGAGTGAAACCAGTTGATGTTTTGACTGAAGTTCGATATGCCCAAAGCGCTGAAAATAACATGGAATGCCAATTCGTTTTGTGAATACCAACAATTTGTTTAATCATGGTGACTAAAAATTTATCTATGGCTTCGACCAGACCATTGGCTTGCGGATAATATGGAGTAGAACTATCATGGCACAGGCCAAGCTGTTCTGTCAATTTAGTCATCATGATATTCCGAAAATGGCTTCCATGATCAGTAATAATCGCTTGAGGAACACCGAACCTCGCAATTATGTGATTAAATATGAAAGTTGCAGCAGTCTTGCCGTCAGCAGAAAATGTAGGCATCGCCTCAGCCCACTTAGTAAAATAATCTACTACTAAGATAATATAGGCATGCCCCCCGGCCGAGTGAGGGTTACATGTAATAAAATCGATACCCCATTTTGGGAAAGGACCAACAGCAATTATGGGATGAAGAGGAGCGGGTGGCACGCGCATTTTACGATCAAACAGTTGACAATTGTGGCAGGTCCGGACTGCATAAATACAATCTTTAAATAATGATGGCCAGAAATAACCAGCGCGCAATATCTTTTGGGCAGTGGCATACCCTGACATATGACCGCCACATGCTCCAGAATGGCAATCATTTAAAACCTTTTCAACTTCTTCATGAGTAATACAGCGCCGAAAAACAGAATCCGCTCCATGTCGATAAAGTGTATCTCCAATAATATTGTACTGTTGGGATTGGAATCGTATTTTCTGCCGCTGAGATCGTGAGATTTCAGGCTGAAAAGATTGGGTTTGGAGATAAACAATGATATCTCCATACCATGGATCGAGAGTACCGATAAGAAACAGAGATTCGTCCGCAATTGGCTGCTCTGCCACAGTTTCAGTATTAGTAGAGGGGAAATCACACATTATTTCCACAAAAACCAAGGATTTCTTCGCCTTAGATTTCTCAAATTCCAAGTCGAATTCTTGCAGGATAACTATCCATTTAGAATTTTTTCCCCCTAGCAATTGTTTAGTCAAAATGTACATCATAGGGTTGCAATCAGAAATTACTGTAGTTTTGCGTAACAATATGTAATGTCTAAATTGTTGGACGACTTGAACAGCCGCTAAAGCCAATTTCTCCACATGCGTGTACTTAATTTCAGTCGGATGCAGATTCTGACTAAGATAATAAATCACATGTTCAACATTAGATTTGTCTTCCTGAACTAAAACCATTCCAATAGTGGAATGAGAAGCAGCGAGGTATAAAATTTAATCCTGGTTGTAGTTGGGAGGATGCAATAACGGTGCATGGGTCAACGCGTGTTTAAGTTCATCAAAAGATCGATCAATGATCTCATCCAAAAAGAATGGAATGTTCTGTTTCAGCAACCGAGTAAAACCTTTTGTAAGCTCAGCATAGTTAGGAATGAAACGACGTAAAAAGTTTGTTTTCCCCTGCAAACTTTGGAGTTGGCGTAAAGTCGTAGGAGGAGGTAATTTGAGAATAGCCTCAACTTTCGACGGATCGACGCGAATACCTGCTTTCGAGACAACAAATCCCAGTAAACGACCCGAATCTACACAAAAAACACATTTGTGTGGATTCAGCCGAATTCGATAATGTCGACATCTCATAAAGATAACACGTAAATGTGTGAGATGGTCAGCCCTGCGCGATGAATGAGCAGGTAAATCATCGAGGTACGGTTGTACAATGTGCTTAATGTCATGAAACGCATAAGACATTGCCCTTTGAAAATTTGCTCCAACGTTTTTCAATCCAAAAGGTAATTTGCAATAAGCAAATGTCCCCCACGGACAAATGAAGGCTGTCTTAGGTTGATCAGCAGGGAGTATGTTTATTTGATTATACCCTGAAAAGCCATCCATAAAGGAAAAAATTTCACTGCCAACACAATCATCGATTATTTGATCGATATAGGGAGTTGGATAATTGTCTTTAGGACAAGCTCGATTAATATCCCTATAATCGATACATACTCGTATGGTTCCTTGTTTTTTAGTCACAGGAACAATATTAGATACCTGATCCGTTAAAGGGATCGGATAAATAAAACCTGCATGAAGTAATTTTTCAACCTCTGCTTTAATAGCAGTAGCTTTCCTAGGATGCATTTGACGTAAACGTTGACGAACAGGTTTGGCATCCGGGTAAGTCTTGATTTCATGTACGACGATTGACGGATCAATTCCTGGCATTTCTTCATAGGACCAGGCAAACACATCACGGAATTCTTGAAATAGGGCTTTATAAGTTTTAATTTCTTCTTCAGTACAACAAGCACCTATATGAATGTTTTCAATTATTCCTGGTTTTACTGAAATGTCTATTGGAATTGTTCGAGAAATATTTTCCAAATTTAACTCAGAATCAGAATTTTTCAATGGATTATGTGGTTCCTTGACATATTCAGCAGTAAATATTGAAGCGAAATCATCTTCAAAATGATCTTGTTCAGGTAAAAATGAAGATTGATGATGTAGATCTTCCCATGGTAAATCATCAACGGATAGTAACTCACGAATCTGCTCATCAGAATGAACAGGTTCAGGAAATGTTGTTGTGGCTGAGCTAGATATTGAGAGTGATTCCTCGTGGATCCCATTCACTGGATCAATTTCGGTTGAAAAGGGGTCGGAAAAAGACTGTACAGCCTGGTATGCAAGTTCAAATGGACTCAAAGGCATCATGCCATCAATTGAATCTAACTCGGATTCGGAAGGTACGATCCAAGGATCATCAAACATAACAGAGTCTGACGAAATCATATGAATAGTTGCAACAGAAGGCGATACGTTAGGAGGAGGAATGGAAAAAGTTCCTAGCAAACCAGAATCTTTCATCAATCCTACTCCAACATCCTTATAAGGGATAGTCGTTTTACCAATGTGCTGGATTGTTTATGTAGAGGCTGGGTTAGAAGTAACATAAGTTAACTGATCAATTGTAACGATCCTCCCTTGATATGGAAATTTTATGAGTCGGAAGACCAAAGAAACAACAGCAGTCATAGCATAAGACCAACTACGACCCTGAAGAAGGTTGTAATCTAGAGGGGCATCAACCACTTCCACATCTATATTTACAACTTTACCTTCAACCCCTATGGGTAAATCCTGCAAAATACCAAAAGGGTGGAAACCTCGACCATCAAAAGCCTTAAGAATCGTCAGAGATTGGTTCAGTGTAGGAGAAACAAGTGATTTCCAACACTGAATCGACATAATACACGTTGAAGCTCCCTCATCAATCACAGTCCGATAGATTGGTCTGTTTTTGACTAACACTGGTATCTGGAAAGCCATTTGGTGAGGTAGGTGAGGTGTACTATTTTCTAGATCGAAGATTATAAGATTAGAATCCTGAATATCAACAGCTCCTATCGCAGACAAAAGCAATTTATGCTATGCTGGGCATGATTGCAGCACTTCCAAAGCCGACATCGCTGAAGGAGAAATAGCTAAGTCTTCAACAATGTTGTAATTCTGAGCAGCTCTCGCATGTGGATTGAAAGCTGATTTACAAAGAACACCTTTAGCAGGCGGTTTGATTATTAAGTCTGGATTTGGTTTCTCGATCTGTAGCAGACCAGAAATAAGAGGAGGTGTAGTTGATGTATTTGCATTAGAAGATTCTGCTTCTTTACCATCAACAGGATTCTTAGTACCATAATCTTGCGATCGCGTCGCAATCCTTACATGAGACATCATCAAAATAGGCTCTTCTGAAGCGGTCGAAGTAGAACCAACCATCTTACTATCTTGAGTCGGAAAGGGATCCTTCAAGACAGCAGGTTGTGAACCTTTGACGAATTTCACAACCTCGGCCCGATGTGGGCATTCCTTAGTAAAATGATCTTCGTCACAAATGTAACAAGGATAACGTGGTTTACGTTTTTCGTCATTGGATTCATTTTTATCAGTTTTTTCTTTCGAATTCTTTTTGTTTTTACTCTTCCCTTTCTTTTTATTACCAGATTTAGATTTAGCTGTGGATGTCTCCACAACATGAATATCGGCAGAAACTTCGGGGGAAGATTCTCCTTTCAGGGAATCAGGTAAAGTTATAATTGGAGAAGAATCCTTTGAAGATTTATTCTTACTTTTAGTATTGACTGTACCAATCATACCATCAGCGGCATGAGACCCTGAAGGAGCAGCAGCTATTTGACCTTGTTTTGGAAGGTCTGGGATTTTTTCATGTAAAGTACCTGACTGCGTGTAAACGAGGTCAAGGTACTGAGCTTGAGCAATTACTTGCTCTTCAGTCACAACACCAGCCTTAGCTACATCTTCAGTAATCTTGGGTAACAATGATTTAACAAACCATTCTGCCAAAATTTGATCCGGAATGTACACTTTCACCAAACGTCTTCTACGTCGCCATTCATGAATATGATCTGAAATATACGTAGACGTAGATTGTTTCAGCGAAGTTAATAATTCTGTGCCATTTTCGTATCTGAGTGGCAACTGAAAATGAGTTAAGAAGGAAGTTGCTAACTGACTGAAATTATGAAACGAGCCTCGTGGTAACTCAATGTACCATTTGGCTGCAAGACCAATAAGAGTTCTTTGGAAAAGACGTAAGCGAATCGAATCATCAATGATTGAATTAGACGCACACCAAAGGTGATAAGTCATGACATGATTTGATGGATCCTCTCCTGGCTTACCTTCGAATTTTGGTATATCACTGGGAAACTTATGTGGCATTGACAGCTAGTACTGATAATAGAAAATTGGATCATTAGTAAGGTGCGTCAAATCAGGTAAGTCCAAAGTTGCGATAAAGGGTAACTGACGGTTAGGATCACGAAAACCTTGAGTAGCCAAAGTAGTTCCAGGAGGTGGATACCCAGGGTAGCTGGGAATCGAATTAGCATTAGGAATTGTATAACCCCCTGGAAAACTAGGATTAATCGTACCGAACTGGGGTTGTTGAGGCTGTTGATAAGTATAGCCAGGGTACGGTTGATACTGATAGTTTGGATTTTGTGTATAGGGACCGAATTGCGGCTGTCCTTGGTACGGTTGATATGTAAATTGCGGTTGACTTGTGATAACTGTACTTGTACCGGCTTGTCCCGTAGGCATCTGAACCGAAGTCTGAACAGAAGATCCTGGCTGGGGTACAGAAACTTGAGGGATTTGCACGGAAGCAGGGATAGACGAACTCGGGGTTACAAATACTCCGTTGAACAGACGTAGCAGCTGTTGTAGCAGTTTGAGGCAGAGTCTTAGGTGAACTAGGACCAGCCGGCTGAACAGGACTAGGTGCAGGAGTTTGAATAGTAGGCTGGACAGGTTGCTGAGTTGGACCAGTAATTAAAGGCTGTCCAGGTTGATAAGGCAACTGCACATTAGGCTGCATAGGCTGTTGATATTGGGATAGATCCCACACCATATTCATTCCGGGGTATTGCCCCGCAGAAGGCTGAACGTAAGGACCATAACCTGGTTGAACGTAGGGTTGATAAGTCGGCTGACCGACTCCTTGAATAGATGGATGACTAGAAGGCTGTTGGAAACCTTGAATTGGGTACTGACCTTGAGGTTGATAACCCTGAGGCGCATACTGAAGCTGGGGTTGGTAAGTATTCTGAGGAGCATATTGAGTTTGGGGTTGACCTTGGGGTATGTACTGCCCTGAAGGTTGATACCCTTGAGGTACGTACTGCCCTTGGGGTTGTCCCCCAAAATAATATGATTCCACAGTTTGTGGTGGGAAAAATTTACCTTGAGGTTGACCTCCAGGCGGTAACTGACTTCCTGAAGGTTGCCCCCCAGGCGGTAACCGACTACCTGAAGGTTGCCCCCCAGGCGGTAACGGATTTCCCTGTGTTGGCCCCCCAGGTGGTAACTGACTGCCTTGAGGTTGAGGATTCAGAACGTTACCAGACATCATATAAATTTGTGCTGCATTCAACACTTCAGTTTTAACACCACTATTACCAGATGACAACACTTGTTCAATGGGTTGAGTTGTTCAATGGGTTAAGAAGCTGCTCCTGAGAAAGTACCAGACAAAGACTGATATCCCGCAGGGACAGAAGGACCACCATGTAAGAATGATTCCGGTGTCTGAGAAGACACGGATGACTCTCCAGCCATAATGGATGGCGGATAATAGCCTCTGGGTGTTGGATAAAATGGAACTCGAGGTGGATAAACAGCAAGACCCGGATTCTCTAAAAAGTTTGTTAAAGATAGATACCAAGCACTAGTTCGAATAGGGCTGTAGAAAATAGATTCACGCTCCCTAAGATTTAAAGATTGAGGGGAGTCGGGAAGAGATATATCTTCGTCTGGATTAGTAAGTTCTTCAATAGAAATAAGACCAGCCGGAAGATCTTCAGTTACAATATTTCTTACCCTAGGTGAATCAAAATCGCTAGAAGTTGGTGAAATAAATCCCGAGGATGTTTCCAAAACAGAAGGTTCAGTTTCAGGTTCAGAGATTTCAGGTTCGTCAGCTAATTCACTAATAGGAGAAATACTATCAGTAACTTCAGAAACTGAAATCGGTTCTTGAATGTATTCTGTTGTGGGTATTTGATGATCAAGATGAACAACTATGGATGAAGTTTCAACTTCTGTTGATCTAATTCTACCACTACTGGATGATACCAGAGCATGAATCCCTTCAAGCTGACTTGGTAAAAATTCAGGGGGTTTCCCTTATAGTCTCCGGGATTGTCTCAACAATTCTGCCACGATTAAATATTAACTAATCACACGTAAAAAAAGAAAATTCCAATGAAAACACCTAAAGTCTCTAAAGAAACAAACAATTGAATCACACGCTTAAAAATCTAAGAGTTCAAACCACACACAAACAGTAACTTCCCGTACTAAAAACACTAGTTGGTGATGAAATCCAACTTAGTAGAAATTTAATACAGAAAAGGCGGTTGGAACAGTTACCCTGACAACCTGCTTAATGAAACAGAATGGCACAAGTTTCCTCACAAAACCATCTCGTGTGAAGAGAACCCCCCAGAAAGTCCAAGTGAGTCTAGTCGACGTCTGCTCCAGGTACAGTGAGATCTTTCCTTCACCGTCACCTTAGGAAATAATCTTAAGATAATGGACACTAAGGTTACCAATAGTAACAAATATAACTGGGGGAACAGTCTACGATCCGATCCCACGCGCAAGGGCAGAGTAACAAAGCTCAATCCCCTTGAAGGTTCCTCGACATGGTTAATTCGAGGTTTACTGACAAGTGACCCCAGGCTCCTCGACAATGGTTAATCCGAGGTTTACCATTTGTAATACGCGCAAAATCTTCTAACTTCCCCAATGAAATAGAATTGATTGTCTCAAAGGTTCGGATATGATCTCGTGATTGACTTCTTTAAGAGAAGCTTCCCAGATTATACAAATTACAATTGGATTTTATCTCCTACCGCAAGATTTGACTACTTGTTTGTTTTTGTTACCTTGGAGAGTTAATTACTCCCTACTCCAAGATACTAGCCTAAGCTATGTTGGTGATAAGAGCCCTAGAAAATAAAAAGATTGCTAGATTAATTTTAATTAAGCGTTACTTTTAAGTTGTTAACTGAAAATCAATAGAGAGAAATAAACTTCCTAGTATTAGTGACTCGATTTCAAGAACACTAAAATACAAAATGATGTCAGTTACTGTTTCATTAGAATTATAAAGGCATTCAGAGATACAATTCTTTAATGAAAAATTCCTCCTTTTAAACATAAAATACATTAAAAAACTATTTTATCTTACATAAATAATTATCAAAACTCTAATAGCATCCTACTTTCCATGACTTTTGACTACAAAGTTAATTTCCATCAAAAATCTAGGAATTGCTTGTCAAAGCAACTAATTTAGAATCTAAGTTAATAGCCTCAAAATTATAACTTTAATAAGCTAAATGAATAAAAGATTTTAAAATTCTTTTTAAAATATTTCCTATGGTTATTCAGCAACTGGATATTGATTGAGAATAACAAACAGATCAAAAACACTCAATTATGTTTTTATTAAAAAATGAGATTCAAAAACTAATAAGAAAGTTTCTTTTCGAAGATTTGCAAAGAAACAAGTGACTTTATTTCTTAGTAAAGGATGATTTCACAATCAGGTCAGATCCAGCAAAAAGACAAAAAGACCAAGGTAATCTGAGGTACTTCAAAATGTCAAATGCTTCAAATCGCTACAAAGACCAAGTGAAATGCAATCCAAAATGCAAAACTTCTAGAAAATCATCAAAACACCAATACTGCTGAGATTTATTAACAGAAAGCTTTTGACAGAAATAATCATCAATCTGGGCAGAAAACAAAAAATCAAAATCAAAATCAAAATAAACTAAGAAAGAAATCTGGGTTTTTCAAAAATTTTTAACAGGGTCCGCAGGCTCCAATATATCATAGGTGCGGTCCCGCACTATTTACACAGGAAAAGTGCGAAACTGCCCGCACTGTGAAAACAAAGCAAAGTGCGGTCCCAAGAAAAACTAAAGAAAAACTTAAAGGATTTCAAAATTTTCAAAAACAGAGAAAACCTAAGCTACCTAGGCAGATGTCAATCAATCAAAAACCAAGAAAAACGTTTCCTCAAATCAAAACAAAAGAGAACCAAAAACAACAAGTTCTTTCCCCAGCGGAGTCGCCAATTTGTTGTGTGGACAATCCATCTTGCGGACAAGACTGATCTCCCTAGTACTAAAGTATCTAGCAACAAACAACCAAATAAACTAATCTTTCTCTAAGCATATATGATCTACGAAAAGCTCTATATAGGTGTAAAAGACTTACCGTTTGTCTAGTGCTTGTTTGAAGTCGTCGTTGTCCCTCGCGCGCTTGAAGGAGTTTTCCTTATAAATCTGCAGTCACAAACAAGAAAAATATTACATAGCACCTGTATAGAAATCATCATAAACCATGCTTATCATAGTGATCAAGGAGTCTATGAAATAAACCATTGATTGAAAGCTTATTGAGAAAAATGAGTATATTTGTATTAATTTCAAAAGAAGAAAATCCTTACAACCTGAGCCTTGATGTTGCACAGGACTTTCCGGGGTCCGAAGCAGGAATCTCTTTTACTTTGACAAGTTATGCACTCCTAAAACCAAGACAAATAGAGGCATGTAATCTCTCCTCACAAAAGTCTTAGTTAACCAAGTCTAAATCTCAACAGCACTTAACTTCAAATATTCTAAAAGCTTGAACTCCCTTTCAGGCTACCCAATGCCTCTTTTTATAGTAGAAAGGAGGAGGTTTGCTGTTCCAAGGATAAAGGGATAGAATCCTCCTTCCAAGGGATAGTTCCTTACATCAAGGGGTTAGCTCCATAAGGTAAGGGATTCATGCACCTCACAAGAGCGGTTCTGCCACCGCAAAATCCATTCTAGAAGCTTCCAGAATTCACTTTTATTGAGATTTTTGGAATTTACTTGCGCCTTTTTACTCTTACAGGGGTCTGCACCTTTAACAAAGATAAAGTGCGTTCAGGAACGCAAGAAAGCTGAACATTGGGTGCGGTACTGCAGGCAAGATAGTCAGAAAGTGCGATACCAAGTTTAAGAGACTTTTAGGAACTTTTTCTGATTTTCAAGGCTTGACCATAGGAATTGATATGTTAGACTTGCAAAAGGGAGAAGTATGAGTAATAATGAGCTCATACACATGGTAGAATGTCAGTGTGACAATTTTTAGTGTAACAACCTCCTCTCCTATTTATTTGAGAGAGACTCATCTTTACTAGACCTATCCTTTTCCTTCTCATCATACTTCTGTTAGAAAAATACAGAGAGAACATTATGACACACACAAATCACTTGATGTCTTTATTCATCACAATAATTATAAATATATATATATTTCATATATCATAGACTTCAACAAATATAGATCTTAAGAAAGTGGATCTATGACCTAGAAATGACACAACCACAACTCAGACATAGGGAACAATGACTTCTAGATTAAAACCTCGGTACTCAAATTGACAACCTATAGATAACATAATACAAATGGAAGAATTACTTCCAACACTCTCCATTAATGCTTACATAGATAACATTAAAAACACATATAAATAAATCTGTCTGAATGGTGTTCATAAATACCCACATCCACTTTGGAATCTTTCAAACATCACTATTTCACCACCACATCTTCGAGTTGTCACTTGACCTCCATTTAAAAAGTAACCACCTCTGACCATCGTTGAAAAAATTTTCAAGATCAAAAATATTGACAACTCGGCTCATTGGGGCTTCTGCGATAAGAGCCTTCAAGTAATGAACCATCCTATGGACTAACCACCATATATTAGATATTTCACTTTTGGTTATCCGTCAGGTTCTAGGATTGAGGTCTGGATACTGAATGTGTTCAAAAGTTGATCAAACAACTTGACATTAAACAATAATTGATGTTTTGGACACCGGGGCTTCCAGTACAAGAATCACCAACCCTTTTTATAACCAATAGAAAGAAAAAGACCAAGACATTCTCACACTCTTTAAAAAAAATTAATTTACTAATTACACAACAAAATAAAAAACCTTAATAACCTCTATGGAAATGGTTGATTTAAAACCATGGAAATCATCGCTCCTTATAAAGCGTTAATTGCATCATCACTACTCTTATTCAATGAATAATATTAATGGGTGAGTACCACATTTTCTCCTCATACTAATCAGATTCTCCAATAGCGCAGAACTCCATGTTGAGGTGAACTGACTGTTTGTCGTTGTAGGCATCCTTGATCCAACTTATGATATTTTTCAGACTTCTCTTCATATCTGGTCCGGATCTTTTTTAATTTTTTGAAATGGTTGACTATTTTGTCACGCTGGTAGGAAAATGGAAGTCTCCCACATCGACGCCTCCTCAATCAAATCGTTAGACGTATCACACAAGTGAAGCTTTAAAATAAATTGCCTCGCCTTGACTTCAGGTAAAGGAATATAATTTCGTTTGTCAAAATGACCAAGAATTCTCTCAATGTAGCGTTTCTGCAGGCGATCTTCCATTTTGAATTTTGTGCAGTCAAAGGCTTGTACTTCATAGTGAATGGGCATAAACTGAGGGAGATGAAAAAAACTTATCATTTGCTAAATGTTGAAATCTGGAATTTGCTTGGATAATTCCAATGACAAAACTATATGATGTGTCCAAACTGTAGCCCTTCGAGTCACGATCTCTGGATTTGATCCCCATCATCACAATGAGGAGCATACACTCAACTCTCCAACAAATGTGATCCGTCTAACAAATAATAGAGAGACCTGCATCGAATCCTAAATAGTTTTGAAAAACCTTCTCATCCCACCTTTTTTTCATTACCTCTGAATAAATGTTATGGCGACAACAAATTAGATTCAAACATGTCAATATGGCAGCAAAAAATCAGATTCAAACATGTTACGTGCCTTTTCTCCTGACACTCGGCTATGATATTATTCGTGTTCAAGAAGGAAACTCTTTATCTCAAACATGTACAAGCACACATTCAAAATCACTCACACAAAATAAATTTAACTATTTACTCTCTCACATAGGAATATGTCACCTAGGCCTACCCTATGTACACAAAAATATCATTGCTCAACTTTCCATGATCACGCCCCCTCTCTTGAGAGAGTCAGGGTTGAACCAACTCTCATACCATGTTAGAAAAATAGAGAGAGCACGTTATTACACACAAAAATCACTCAGTTTATTTATTCATCACATCCATATATATATATATATAGATATATATATAGGACATAGATCATAGACTTTGATGAATCTAGATCCTTAGAAAGTGGATCTATGACTCAGAAATGACACAACCACAACTTAGACATAGGGAAAAACGACTTCTAGATTGACTCCTAAGGACTCACAATGACAACCTATATATCACATCATACACATGGAAGCATTACTTCCAACAACTCCATCACAAGCTCCTTTATGTAATTCATTTCCTTTCAACTCACCCTTGAGTTTCCCTTGGCAATATTATTTGGGACAATTTACCATGAACAAATCTGTTATGGTTTCTTAGATTGTATCTACTACTATGACTCAGACAAACCATGTTGAAACTTCATCCATGTTTGTAAAATCACAAAAGACACGATTGTATGGTGAAACATCTAGTTCATGGACCTCTCCCATGTCGTATTTTTTCTAGAATACCTTCGAGAACTTATTTGATGATTGCTACATAGCCTTCTCTTCCTCCATCTCAACCAACAGTTGAGAAACTATTTGGTTCATATGTTAGTGGATATGGACACTTACAAAAAATAACTTCATCTTATGTTGGGTACTCTCCTTCTCGGGGGTAGTTTCCTCTGGTTTCCCCTCCCATGTTGGGAGGGGGGAAACCTAGTGGGGGAATATTTCCATCTCCTCATCAAATATCACTAGTTAGTGCTCACCATTAGGGGAATTTTGAGGTCTAAAATGGGCCTCCTAAGAAAAATGTACAACAAAAATAAAATTTATAAGAACCAATAGGATTCAATATGATGATGTCAACCATGGGGGATGATTCACCATTTTTTAAGTAAAAGAGTAAAAGTATTAAAAAATAATAAAATAATAAAACTACTTTTTCAACTTGTATTTTAAACTTATCTCCCAAAGTTTTTCCTCAAATTTCGAGCGAGAGTACTCGTTGTATGCAAAATTTAATTCCCCATCTAAAGAGTACCCATGTTGCATACTTTCATGGACTCTACTACATGAAAAATGAGAAATACATAAAGAAAACACTATTGCAATCACTTTTTTAATGTATTTCTCATTTTTCGTGTAGTAGGACCCATTGAAAGTATGCAACATGGGTACTCCTTGGATGAGGAATTAAATTTTTCATCCAACGATTACTCCTGCTCAAAATTTGAGTAAAAACTTTGGGAGATAAGTTGAAAATATGAGTTGAAAAAGTAGTTTTTTTCTTTTTTCCCTCCAAAATTTGATGATGTAATCAAATATTATTTTATTATTTCCAATAATATTTTATAATTTCCTTACGAGGCCCATTTTAGACCTCAAAATTCCCCTAATGCCTCATCTGAGTCCTCCACATTCAGGAATAGCTGTCAATTCTTGGCAACCTACTTCGCTCGTAGAACCTGGCTCGCTTGTGAACCAAGTTCAAACTTCTCAATTTGTTCCATATTCTTCTTAAATTCCTACTGGTCAAAATATATCTCAACCTATTAAAACTAAAGTTCATTTAAGCCAACCTTTACAGGCTTCACATTTAACTCAACCTCTCCCACTGGTATCTGGGGCCTCCCAAACCCCCCTTATCCAACCTCTTCAAGGTCTCTTATAGTCGTCACCACTTGGAATAGCTATTCCTCAAATCCAAATAGGTCACCCTGTATATGGTATGGCACAAAGGAAAGCTATCCAACCTTATGTTGGGATGTTAAAATGTCCCACAGGGAAACCATATCAATTGTATCAAGGAGTACCTTACCAAGGTCAGCAAGTACCTTACTAAGGTCAGCAAATGCCTTATCAAAGTCAACAAATTCAAACCCAACCATTTTAACCTTTACAAGATTATCTTGGAGATGGGAAGCAAGACTATGTGTATCCTAGTTACCAGAATCCCCCTATCCCAGAACACATGTACATGTTTCTCAAGCCATCCCATCTTACCCAGGGTATCCTCCATCAGACCTCAATAGGAAGTATCCATTTGTAGTGACTCAACTTGAATTTCTAGATATGAACCGACTTACAAATGATCCCATTTCCCATTCTCCTTAGTGGTTGGTTATTCCCACAAAATTTCCCAATGATATCCCTAAATCCAATGGAAATAGAAGACCCATCTACACATGTTATGAATTATAATTTGTGGCATTCTTTGAACTATCTCAATGATGAATCTATTTGTTTACATATTTTCCAGCACACACTTACCGGTACAACAAAAAAATGGTATATTGAACTACCACCAGCTTCCTTCGATAATTTCTGTGCCTTAACTACCAAATTCTTAACAGATTTTCAGTTACCCATTTGATATGAGATTGGAACTAAACTTTTAATGAATTTCAAGCAATCGAATTCCACTCACATTTTTTATCACATTCACGAGTGCAAATGACGTCATTAGTTGGTTAAAATTTTTGTTCTTGGTCAATTATTAGTTTAATGGTTTATGAAATATTTGTTACCATTCATGATAGAATACATCGCTAAGGGTGGATTTGTGATCGAAGAGAAGGTAATCACTCATGACAAGTAATTGGGTTTTATTTATACCTAACCCGACATGATTTTATTATAAAATACCAAATTCTTTGCGACCTTCCAATATTGTTCCTCAACCTCCCAGTAAAGAATCAAATGCCTTTGATGGCGTGATTGGTTATGCTAGCCAACAATCGGTGAGTAAACCATCTAGTTCAACTCTTGTTGTGGCTGCCCAAAACCCTCCCTCCACTACTCTTGTGACTTCTACTTCCAAGATCAATATCGTCCAATGCTATAAAGGGAAATATCAACATCCAATAAGTAGGAAGAAAGCAAAAGGTAGAAAGAAGAAATATAATCCTATTCACGATAAACAAAATAATAATGATTTTGAATAGAATTGGAAACCTCATTAGCAATTCTTGATTTGTAATGAGGATAATTTCACTCATGACTATCCACATTGAGCGAAAGTCAATAGGTTCCTTAAGTCATCTTCTGCACCGGTTGTGTTGAAAGATATTTTTCCAAATCATGAGACTAATATGGTTTACTGGGATCCTACTTCCTCTAATTCAGTCTTGATGATTTTTTCTGTTAAGTCAAAAAATGATGTTATGGTGGCCACTAGGAATAAATATTACGGTAATCTGAATCCCTCGAATGGTTAGGTTGCTAATCAACCTGCTAGTTCTATCACATTTCCATCAGATCCTACTCCAAATGTGCTTCCTACTAAATTGACTATTTGGCCTCCAAAACGTGCTATCCATAAATCTACATTTAACCCCCGTGCAAGAGCTGATTAGAATCATAACATAGTTTAGGATCTCACTCAAGTTCCTTTAGCGATGTAAACTCTTGAGGTGTTGCAACATTATCCCACCCAGAAGAAGGCTTTAGTTTTTGCAATTGGATACATTTATCCCTTATATTCCAACCTTGTAGTTTTTAACCATGAGAATTATACGCCTCAACTTCTGACCCAATTATATTTCATGATTCAAGTTTTCATTCATAGTAATAACATCCATTGTTCCATTGTGGATGAAGTATATTCAACCTATATCATGTCACTTTCTTGTTGTAAGGCCATTGGTTCTCCCCAATTAAATAAACCACCTACTACTCTAAAGGATTTTAATGGAAGAGGCTTCAAGCCTTGTGGAATTCTAAACTCGTTACAAGTATAATTAGGTGGCAAGATAGTGTCATTAGAAGTGGAAATTACCAATTAGCTGTTAGGTATAACATTCTACTATGTTGTACATGGGTTTATGCTATGGACGATGTTGTTTCAACATATTTAAGAATTATTGTGTTCCCTCATAAGGGCAGTAAAGTAGCCATTAATCAACTCACTTTATTTTTGACCAATTATCAAGTTACTGGAAGTGACCCTCTTGTGGGAGAAACCCCACACTCATATCAACATGTCGGGTTGGGATTGCTTAAGGGTTCTTCCCTCATGGGAACCTTTTATCTTCCTCCTTCTTCTCCCGACTCTAATCTAGTTTCCCATGTAAACTTGATATCTTCTTGTAATAATCTATTTTATCCTTGGATAGTTCTAGATGAATCTAATATTGACACTTTTGGTGACTACGTGTCACTCAATCCCATTGAGATTTACTATGAAGCCATATATTTAGCCTGTGTGGTGCATTCTACTCTCTCCTCTTCGATCAATTGGGTTGACCATTCCTTAGATTATGGTACATCCTCTGATCCCTTCTCCCATAAATTTTTCACTGATGAGAACATCATGAAGATCATGATATTGGATGATGTGTCGTGGGACAATCATTATCATCTTTCCTCCTTGCCAAATTTCTACGAGGATAATCTTAGTGAAACTCTATCAACCCAATATTGTTAAGATGTCTGTGAATTTGGTATCCATCCACGATATCTATTGTGAGAAGAATTTGTCAACTATTGAAGAGACTATTCCTCTTGATATTTTTATCAAACTTGACATTTTTGAGAATGTACATATCAGTGCATAATACTCTCATGATAAGCTCAAGACTTATAAAGCCATTTTCCAATAATTTAGAAACATCTTCGTCTGGTCTTATGAAAATATTATAGGAATTGATCCAAACATAGTTGTACATGAAATCAAGTCATATCCTAATGCTAAGCCAGCTCGACAGTGCCTCCGTCCAGTCCATCCTAAGAAGGCTACTGTTATTAAAGCTGAATTTGAAAAACTTCTATGCACTGGTTTCATCTACCCAATACCTTTAATTGATTGAGTGTCCAACATTGTTCCTGTCATGAATAAACATGGAACAATTTGTGTGGGTGTCGATTTCCGGGAAATTGATAATTCTTGCCCTAAGGACAATTTTCCTACCATGTTCATCGACCAGATTGTTGACGATTGTGTTGGTTGTAAAATATTTTCGTTTATTGATGGATTTTATAGATATAATATAATAAACATATTCACAATGGACCAACTTAAAATAAAATTTATTTGTCTTTGGGGCACATTTTCATATCGAAAACTCCCTTTCGAATTGAAAAATGTTGGGGCGAAATTTCAAAGGGAAATGAATTTTGCCTTCCATGAAAACAAAAAAATTATACGACCATATTTGGATGAATTTATCGATCACTAAAAACATCGTGTTGATCACCCAATGAATCTTAGGGCTATCATTTTACATTTTCGGCACTATAAAATTAGGCTCAATCCACATAAGTGTGTGTTTTATGTCACCTTAGGTTGACTTCTTGGTTTCATTGTATCGAAACATGGAATTCATATTGACCCATTGAAAGTATAGAAATTATTAGATCTGCCTGCTCCTTCTTCTCTTCTTTAGCTTCAATGACTCCAAGTGATCTAAAAATGGGTAGATAAATTGAAATTCTTATGTGCAAGCATGTCCCACTCAGTTAAATAAATAAAAGATCTTGATTATACATGACTTGTGCGGAATTGAATACTTGAAACAGGTGTATGTTTTTTTTAACTATTTAAGTACTTTAAGAACATTTTTTTTTTCTTATATTAAGCATGTGAAATAAACATAAAGTGCATCAAATAAGCATCAAAAAATAACAAAAAATTTAATAAAGGAGTTCACCTGAATATCGTGGGCTACATCTCCTTGAGCTCTTGTCAAATTGATTTGGCTCTTTGGGATTGTGATGAAAAGTTTATATTAAAAGTAAATAATTAACTCCAATGGTTATTTGGGATGTACCATTGGTTTTAGAATATCATCATACCCCTGGAATGGTTGTCATCACTTTGAAGAAAGATCTAGGTTCCCTTAGACTTGATTTTTGTTGTCAGTGCCTTAAGATTCCCTGAGCTTCACTGTGGCACTAAGAACTTAAGAAATAATTTTCTATCCCTAAAACCTCACCTACTATCTCTAGCACATATCAGACCTCAAAAATAGACTGATCACTTTCTGGAAATGAGCTCTGCATCCCCAAACTAGGCCTCCATCCACTGTTGGCCCTAGGCTACCCGAAAATTCTCTGTGGATTCTAGACCTTCAAAAGTCTTCAAATGACTCTAAAAATCCCTTAATTAGATTAATAATGTCTAAAATAGTCATAAAAGACCATTCATTTTCACAAATTAGCCTCCGCCTGCTCCGGTTATGCCTCCAACACCTAGTGGCACGCCCTCGCTCTAGGGTCACTGAAAACTTATCTGAAGCCTATCAACCTTCAAAAGTATTCAAAAGCTTCTGAAAATCCTTCCATTGGATTCAAAAGGCTCAAAATAGTTAGAATATACTACTAGTTTGCTGAGAATGGATATTGGCTTCTCTGGATAGGCCTCATTCTCCTGTTGGCACCTTGTGGCCCCTGGAACTTCTCTGAAGAAAATAGGCCTTAAAATGTCCTCTACAGGCTCTGAAAACCACACCATTAGTTCCATAATGTCTGAAACATCCAAAATTTACTACTGGATTCCTGAATAAGGCCTCTAGCTGCCCTCACTAGGCCTCAAACTGCTGTTGGCCCCTGGTGGCCCCTAGAACTTCTATGAAGAAAAAACCTGCTCAAAATTCCTCTGATGGCTCTGCAACCCTCACCAATGAGTCTATAATTTCTAAGATAGTCTAAATTGACTATTCAAACTCTCTGAATGGTCCAATCTAGCTCAAGATAGAGCATAAACAGTTTTGTCCAGTTTCACCCTAGATCAACTCCACTAAATTTGGTGAACTGCACTTAACTGCAGTTAAAAATGGCCAAATCCCAAAAATTAAGGGCGCTCCAAACTGACTGCCAAAAATACCATTAGCACTAATTGTGACGGTTTTGAATTGGGCACATGACCCCAAAACTTCGTGGTCATAACTGTAACCACCGTCGGATATGCTGCAAACAATGGAATTAAACGTGGAGTTGCTGCCATGTGAACACGTAACTGTCAGCGGAGGTTAATGGTTTGCGTGCTAGTGGTTAGGTATTAAGCCCTTGGACATGGGGTCATGGAAATATGGGGAGGGGCTGGCCCCTCCGCTCCCCCAAACGTATTTTCATTCAACGTTAAATACAAACCGCCAACCATAGTTAGTAAGAACTACTTGTGGTGTGTTGGCATGCGGGTAGGCTAGCGGGAGTGAGGTAAACCATTCAAATCCTATGGGGACCAAAAAAAAATTTTAAATGGTGGTTCAAGGGCAACGTGGCGGCCCCAAGGCTAGCCATGTGGCGCATTTTCATTGGCCCACAAAACCCTGCATCAAATTAAACTGTGACACTTATCAACAAATAACTAGTCCAGGAGGAATATTTTGAGGAATATTCTAGGAATATTCTATGAATATTCCAAGAATATTCCAGGTATATTACAGGAATATTTGTTTTTTCTGAATATTCAAATTCCGAGTCAAACTTGGTAAAAGGTCAAAAATTGCAGTTTACTGGAATTTTCAAACCACGATAACTTCTTCATAGAGTGTCTGTTTTTCGAACCGTTCACGGTGCCAGAATCAGGAAGATGAGATATATTCGGTCACTCAAGTTCGACACAAATTTGAACACTTTGAAATTTGAGCTATCACTTAGGTCCTTGATCCAAATCTGATCACACCTCTCCATTGAGAATCTTTTGGACCCCAAAAGACTGATTACCTGATCTGTTTAGTAGATGAGAGTATATCACCCTCACTTTTCCAGCCTCCATACACTTTTCCATGGTTGTCTTAGTGCCTTTCAACCCAACTTGAAGGTAGTCAACACTTCCCCTCCTTAGATGCTATTATCCTCATGTCAAGAATTGTCTTCCTTGAACTCACCTAGAAATTTATGGCAATACATTTATAGACAATAGATGAACATCATTTCCTTGATCATCGATCCAAGGTGGCTCAAACAAATGTAAGTTTCCAATAGAAATGCATACATAACTGAAATTTTCATATGTATAAGTAAATGTATGTCTTACTGAGTTAAGAAGTCAAACCACTTCTTACCAAGCCACTTCCATGGCGATTTTTGCTGCTGAAAATATTCTTCATGTGAAACATTTGTTCTCACACCAATGATGGAATCTTTGGTTCCACTTTCACCAGTATTTCTATCCTCTTTCTTCAAATGCTTGGGATGATTAGTTGGATGCAATGTCCGACATTGGGCAATAACATGTCCCTTCTTCTGGCAACATGTGTAAGTCTTTTGCACCTTTTGAGCAAGTTGCCTTTGCTTCAACTGTTCCCTATATGCCTTCAATATCTTCCAACATTTTGAAACATCATGGTTACACAGACCACAATGGGAACAACAACTCTTTCTTTCTTTCACGCATGCAGAATTACCATGCTTATCATAAACATAATCAACTTGACTATGGGAAGAATTATAACTCAAATGTTGCTTTGCATGTCCATCCTTTTTACCTTCTTGAGGAGATGAACTTGTAGAAGTTCCAGATTTCTTTTGAAGACTAACATCAATGTTCTTGTCTTGATATCTGTCTGAACTCTCTTGCTTTCCATAAGGTGCATGTTCATTAACATCTTGCTGCAACATAGACTTCAAACAATGGAAATCAACTTGAAAACAAACTTGACATGCTTGTGGTTTAGAACTTGGAAAAAAATTTCTCTTTATAGTTGACTCAAATGCCTTCATGGCTTTAGAGTTTTTGCCATAAGATTGAACATAGCCTAGACCAAATTTCTTAGGCCTTTCCTCAACCAAAATAGGATCAATCATGCCTTGTGGATGTTTTCCTAAACCCTTGCCTTCATAGCCCATTTTTAACATCAAATTGGACCCTATACCTATAGTGTGATTTTCAAATGAACCTACACATATTTCTGAAGAGAAATTTGAAGACAAATTTGAGTGATTTACCTCTACTTCAAGAATGTGTTTGGTTAAGGCCTCTTGGGCTTGATGGAGCTGCATCTCCATCTCATGCATTCTTTGAAGAAGTCCTTCTTTATCTTGCTTTATAGCAACCAATTGCTCACGAAGTCTAGTGCTTTCCTTTCTATATTCAAACATAATTTGCATCCTATCATTCAGGATGTAGAAGTCTTGCTTCATGTTTTCATCAAAGAATCTTGTGAAGGAGGAGGATTTTGAAACCTCACTTGAAGAAGTTTTCATCTTTATGTCAATGAACTAAATAACTCCAACAAAATTCACAAATCTTTAAAAAACAATTGACAAAGCTTCTAAACAAAATGGTTGTAGAGTCAAGCTCTTCTTTAAGAAGCATTTTGCAAACAAACGTTCTTGTGCTTCAAGGGTTGCCTTGGGGTCCTTTGGGTAAGGAACATGCCTTTAGCCCTTCTTCCTTCTAGTCCTCTTCTGGACTTAGATAAAATTAGCTTCCCTTCGCCTCTAGCAAACTCAAACTTGTAACATCAGTCAATTTGCAAATAGTAAAATTCTTTACACTGTTTAACAACTTTCAAGTCAAACAAGAAACCTAGTGCTCTGATACCACCTAATCTGAAAATGGGTGGATAACTTGAAATGCTTATGTGAAAGCACCTCCCACTCAGTTAAACAAATAAAATATCTTGCTTATACATGACTTGTGCGAAATTGAATACTTGAAACAGGTGTATGTTTTTTTAAAATATTTAAGTGCTTTAAGAGCATTTGTTTTTGCTGATATTAAGCATGTGCAATAACCATAAAGTGTAGCAAATAAGAACCAACACATAACATCAAATTTAATAATGGAGTTCACTTGAATATCGTGGACTATGTCTCCTTGAGCTCTTGTCAAATTGACTTGGCTCTTTAGGATTATGATGAAAAATTTCTTTTACAAGTAAATAATTAAATCCAATGGTTATTTGGGCTGCACCATTGGGTTTATAATATCATCATACCCCTGGAATGGTTTTCATCACTCTGAAGAAAGATCTAGGTTCCTTTAGACTTGATTTCTGTTGTCGGTGCCTTAAGATTCCCCGAGCTTCACTGTGGCACTAAGACCTCAAGAAAACCTTTTCTATTCCTGAAACCTCACCTAATGTCTCCAGCACATATCAGAACTTCAAAATATACCAATCATTCGTTCGAAATGAGCTTTGCATCCCCAATCTAGGCCTCCATACACTGTTCACCCTAGGCTGCCCGAAACTTCTCTGTGTCTTCCCAACCTTTAGAAGTCTCAAAATGACTTTGAAAATACTTTCATTAGATTCATAATGTCTAAAATAGTCATAATATACTATTCATTTACACAAATTGGCCTCCGACTGCTCCGGTTATGCCTCCAACACCTGGTGGCACCGCCTGGCTCTAGGGTCACTGAAAACTTCACTGGAGCATATGAGCCTTCAAAATTCTTCAAAATATTCTAAAAATACTTCGATTGGATTCATAAGGCTCAAAATAGTCAGAATATACTACTGGTTTTCTGAGAATGGATATTGGCTGCTCTGGATATGCCTCATTCTCCTGATGGCACCTAGTGGCCCCTGGCAGCATTGAAACTGAAAAACAACTGTAAAATCCTCGAACATTTCGCTGAACCATTGGCTCCATAATTTCTAAAACATCCAAAGTTTGCTGTTGGATTTGACTTGAATAAGGCCTCTAGTTGCCCTCCTTCAACTCGGGTGTCCAAGTCGGCCCTAGCTTCAGCCTAAGGCCTGTTGAAAACATATCTCAGGGCTCACCCCAGACGGTCCAGAAACCCTCACCAATGTGTCTAGAATTTCTAAGATAGTTGAAATTTACTATTCACACTCTCAGAATGGTCCAATCTAGCTCAAGATAGAGCATAAACAATTTTGTCCAGTTTCACCCTAAATCAAATCCACTAAATTTGGTGAACTGCACTTAACTACAGTTAAAAATGGCCAAATCCAAAAAATTAAGGGTGCTCCAAACCAACTGCCAAAAATATCGTTAGCACTAATTGTGACGGTTTTGAATTGGGCACGTGACCCCGAAACTTCATGGTCATAAATGTAACCGCCGATGGATATGTTGCAAACCGTGGCACTAAACGTGGAGTTGTTGCCATGTGAACACGTAACTATCAGTGGAGGTTAACAGTTTGTGTGCTGGTGGTTAGGGCTTAAGCCCTTAGACATGAGGTCATGGCCATATGGGGAGGGGCTGGCCCCTTCGCTCCCCCAAACATATTTTCATTCAACGTTAAATAGAAACCACCGACCATAATTAGTAAGAACTACTTGTGGTGTGTTGGCACGTGGGCAGGCTAGCCGGAGTGAGTTCAACCATTCGAATCTTGCAGGGACCCAAAAAAAAATTTACACGGTGGTTCAAGGTCCACATGGCGGCCTTAGGGCTAGACATGTGGTGCCTTTTCATTGGCCCACAAAACCCTGCATCAAATTAAATTGCGACACTTGTCAACATATAACTGGCCTGAGAGGAATCTTTTGGGGAATATTACAAGAAATTTTTTGTTTTTTATTTTTATTTTTTTAAATTTTTTTAAATTTATTTTATTTTTATTTTTTTAATTTTTTTAATTTTTAATTTTTAATTTAATTTTTAATTTTTTTTCTGAATATTCAAATTCCAGTCAAACCTGGTCAAAGGTCAAAAATTACAGTTTACTGGACTTTTCAAATTGCGATAACTTCTTCATACGGTGTCAGTTTTTTGAACCATTCACGACACCAGAATAAGGAAGACGAGATCCATCTGGTCGCTCACATTTGACACACTTTTGAACATTTTGAAATTTGAGCTATCACATAGGTCCTTGATCCAAATCTGATCACCAAGGGAAGGCTAAATTTCTATGGATATTTGTTCCCAACTATGCTGAATTTACCAAAGTATTTACTCGTTTGTTAAATAAAGGGGTTCTCTTCCATTGGGATGACACGACCCAAAATACGTTCAGTGCCTTGAAAGATGTTCTGATTCAGACAACCTTGTTGTATCCCATAGATTACCAATGTGATTACTTCCTAAATACTTATTAAGCCATTTTCCAAGAATTTAGAACATCTTCGCCTGGTCTTATGAAGAGATTCCAGGAATCGATCCAAACATCATTGTACATGAAATCAAGTGATATATTAATGCTAAGCTAACTCGGTAGTGCCGCCATCCAGTTCATCCTAAGAAGGATAATTCTATTAAAAATGAATTTTAAAAACTTCTACGCACTGGTTTCATCTACCCAATACCTTTAACTCATTGAGTGTCCAAAATTGTTCCTGTCATGAAGAAACATGGTACAATTTGTGTGTGTGTCGATTACCACGACATTGTTAGTTCTTTCCCTAAGGATGATTTTCCTACCCTGTCCGTCGACCAGATTGTAGATGATTGTGTTGGTTTTGAAATATTTTTGTTTATGGACGGATTTTCTAGATATAATATAATCAACATCCTCTCAATGGACCAACATGAAACAACATTTATTTGTCTGTGAGGCACATTTTCATATCAAAAATTCCCTTTTGAATTGAAAAATGTTGGGGCCACATTTCATAGGGAAATGAATTGTGCCTTCCATGAAAGCAAACAAATTATACGAAGATATTTGGATGAATTTCCCGATCACTCAAAAACATCGTGTTGATCATCCAATGCATCTTAGGGCTATCTTTTTATGTTGTCGGCACTATAAAATTAGGCTCAATCCACATAAGTGTGTGTTTTGTGTCAGCTTCGGTCGACTTCTTGGTTTCATTGTTTCGAAACATGGAATTCATATTGACACATTGAAAGTACAAGAAATCTTACATCTGCCTACTCCTTCTCTTCTTCAACTTCAACGACTCCAAGGGAAGGCTAACTTTCTATGGATATTTGCTCCCAACTATGTTGAATTTACCAAAGTATTTACTCGCTTTTTAAATAAAGGGGTTCTATTCCATTGGGATGATATGACTCAAAAGGTGTTCAATGCCTTGAAATATGTTTTGGTTCAAACATATTTGTTGTATCCCCTAGATTACCAGCGTGATTACTTCCTGCACCTCTCTACTGCAGTTACTACCATTGCTATGGTATTGGTCCAAGAGGAATATGTAGGGACCATACATCCTTTTTATTATTTGAGTCAAAACTTAAATGATACCGAGATCAATTACACTCATGTCAAAACCTACATTTTGTGGTTGTCCAGTCTATCCAACAGTTTCGTCACTATATCTTGCTTCACAAGTCTATGGCTTTTTCTGACTGTAACCCCATGACATAGATATTGTCATGATAATTTTTTGGGGGAAAGTACTCCAAATGGTTTTTCATGTACCAAGAGTTTGATTTGGAGTTTATCGAGTTCAAGTCGAAGAAATCCTTAGTCTTTGTTGAGTTGATCTGCGACCTTCCCACTACCAATGTTGAAAAAACATTTGACAATTCTATTCTAGACGAGTCATTGTTATTGATCACGCCATATGACCCATGGTATGGATATATTTTCGTATATATCAAAAACCATAATTTCCAGTCTGGTACCTCTCACTCTGACTAGTGGCGTATTCGATATCAAGCTAAAAATAATATTATAATTAGCGACACCCTTAATCTTCATGGTATCAATACTATTTTTTGATGGTGCCTCACCCATGAGGAGTTTGAGAAAGTCCTGAATGAATGCCATGCTAGGGCACGTGGTGGACATATGTCTGATTATGCCACTCCACAAAAGGTTTTGTGTGTTGGCTACTTTTTTCCTATGATGTTTCGTGACTACATCCTTGTGGTCCAAAAATTTCATACCTTCTAGATAAACAATCATAAAACATGTGCTCCACCTGCTCCTTTTTACCCTGTTATCATTGTTGGACCTTTTGTGAAATGGGGAATTGATTTTATGACATGTAACCCTCGCTTAGTCAAGGGGCATGGCTACATCATTGTGGTGGTAGAATATTTTACCAAGTGGGTCGAGGCGATGCCTACATACAATAACACCGACAAAACAACTTCTCTCTTCTTTTTCAATCAAGTTATTGTGAGGTTTGGTGTACCACAGGCCATAGTTACAAACAATGGGAAACATTTTTGTAACCATATGATGTCTGAACTAACTATCAAGTTGGGCCTCTCCCATGAGAGTTCAACTCCCTATTACTGTCATGATAATGAGAAATTCAAGCCCATCAATAAAGTTTTGAAAATAATTCTTCAGCGCATGATAGGGGCCCATAAATAAGACTAGCATATGATCCTTTATGCAGCCTTGTGGGCATATCGAACCTTTGTTTGGATTTTTACCAGGTGCACACCACTCCAATTGGTATATGTCTTGAAAAAATCCTTCCTTTTGAGTGTGAAATTTTGTCTCTGAAACTTGTTTTCAAGCTCCTTCCTACCACTTCTGCATAAGAAGAGAACCTCTTACATCTGGCATGCTTAGATGAAACCCACTGTGATGTTGCGATGGGTAATGAGGCTCATAATAAATGATTGAAGGCGTAATAGGACAAGAATTTCAAGCCTCGTGTCTTCTCGAAAGGTGACCTTGTCTTGTTGTATGATCAAGAGTCTGATAAATTAGGATCGGGGAAGCTTGAGCTAATATGGCTAGGTGCACACATTGTTAAATGTGTTCTTGCTAAAGGGTCCTACAAGCTTTCTGATTTTTATGGAGTTCCATTGACACAACCTGAAAATGGGTTGTACCTTAAAAAATACTATTCTTAAGTCATTTTTGCATAGTTCACCATGTACATGTTGTATGTAGGAGTCTTGAGTGTGTTTACAGTGTGTTCCCTTCGGAGTTTCCTATGGTTTCTGTTAATCCTACTTACATATGGTTTGCATATGTCAAAATCCCTTCAACAATATGTTGGTTATGCTGATGTCACTTGTCATAGTACTCAGAACCTTTCTTCCACAACATGGGCAATATATGATCTAAATTGTGAGTTTGTGAGTTTACAAGGGATTTGTATCTATCACTGTATAAAGAATATCGATGAGTATAGTGTAGTTATAAGCTATTGTCTGATGTTATTTATCATGGTATTCGCCATATAGTTATCAGACTTGACTCACAAGTTGTATTACTATAGTTGACTAATGTCTATTTAGTTAAAATTCAAACTATGCTTCGTATGCTCTTAAGGGTTCACCTTTAGGAAAGATACTTTGATTATATCTAATATCAACACATTTATATAAGTCTAAACACATTGAGAAATGCATTAGAAAATCATGTTTTAGACAAATTTGTGACATTATGTAAATTAAATTCAGTTCACGTCACATACATTCAATGCGATAGTAGAATGCATAAGAAAAAATGATAGGTAGATAGCTATATATATATATATATACATACATATATATATATATATATATATATATATATATATATCAAATTTTGGTTTTACAAAAGAATTTCCTGTGACACATATGGCCACATGCCCTGTCATATAAAAAAATATACATGTAATCAAAATATGGGTATATATAGCCTCCTAGTAGACTAATGATGATGCTCATGGTAGCAAGCAACTGTTTGGGCCATCTTGCATAGTAGTCGGCTGATACGCAATTGTTCGAGCCATCTTGCAGAGTAGTCGGCTGATACGGTAATACACACCAACAGTATGAAGCTACAATCTCATAGGGATCTAGTCGACCCTAGTCTTGAATATGCCCTGGATCAACCCCTCCATGTGACACTATACCTATGTAAGAGTCTCAACCAAATTGATATACTTCAATACTTCTTGTCCACCTACAACTACATGTACTCCTACTGTTTCCTGTTGTGTATCTCCTGCACTTTGAAGATAGGAGGAACCCACACGTCGAATGGGTCCAATGGATGCATGCAAAAATCGATAGTTTTGTATTGGATACATACAAAATACAAAAAAAATGTAAAAATTAAAACTCAAAAAATGGAATATATATATATATATATTACCTATGGCAACCCATAGCTCACCATCAGGAAGCACGAACTCTAGGTATTCGCGGAAATCCATCCTTGCATATGGATAATATTCAATCATAATGAGGTGCATGTGAAACCACCTGAAGAAGATAGGTGTGAAGCTCATAGATGATGGACCTATATGTCTGGACATGAGATCCACCCATCTCCTCATCCGTGGGACTCTCAGATCTGTGGGCTCAAGTGAGATGTGTTGTGATTGAAGTAATGGAATCCGCTCCAAGGAAAATGAAATCAAAATAAAACCATAGAAAAAGTTCTTTAGCCATCCATCCCTTTTCTTGGTAAGTTGTTCTTTCTTATTTTTTAGTACTCCATTTCTCTAGTTGAATACTGTCAGCTTTATGGACTCTAAAGCATACTGCTTATGGGTCATGTTTGCCAAATGCAAGGTATAACTTCCGACCAATCTAGAAATAATGAATAGGATTGTCCTCAAAGATAAACAAACCACATCCTTTATCTTTATTTTCCCATCCTTGGTTGGTTGGGATCGAGGTCTACAATGTGCATTGGTATAATCCTAGACTGCTTCTCCACCACTCCTCGAACCAGATAATGAGATGGGGGCATGTCTCCTCGATAAAGTTGTCATGAAATATATGTATCCCACTTGTATGGTAAGAATTTGTGCTCCAAGTTTGAAATATTTTTCTTGAACACCCCATGCTTGAACAAGATACTCTAACAAATCCATCTGTTATCTCATTCCAGGAAGCCAAAATAATTTCAGAAGTGTGCAATTTCTTAATGCCTAGATAGTGGTTGGATCATTAGCTGCATCCATATATTATACCCCATGTTCTCTTTCTTTCCATATTACAGCCATTTTGTTCTGATGGAAACCTAAAACATAATAATAAGAATCATTAGGATGAATCTCATGAAAAAATTTAAGATAAGTTTGAGTGAAAAAGGAAAAACAAGTTTGTGGAATGCGCCCAGCACACCCTACCAAGGGGAGACAGTGCGCTGCAAAACCATGGATAGTTCAAAAGTTTCCTTCCCAATACACATTTTGACACTTTTGGGGTGCGTTGGGGTTAACGTAAAAAACTGAAGCCCTGGGTAACCCAAAACTGGAAAAAAAATGCATGAAAAGTAAAAATAGAACTGTAAAAAGCAAGAGGAAGGTGAGATATCCTACCTGGAATTGAAGACACTCGAAATGATCCACTCGATTGGTCGCAATTAGCTACAGAATATTGGGGGAAAAAATCACTCAGAACTCACTCACCCAGAGGTAAACTGATAAATGGTAAAAATAAATTACTTTTTTGCCCGTTTATTGTCATTTTTATGATTATTATATTAATATTTTAATTTGGACTTAAACATGACCTAATTGTATCTTGAATCGGGTATTTTTAATCTTTGGTGATGTTTTTAGTATGATAATAGCTATTTAACAAATTTGATGATGTCTAGGTCAAAACATATCATTTTGACCAGAGAGCATTATTTTATTGATTTTTCGAGATCTGTAAACATATGAAAAAGGAACCCCCTCGAGTCCTCTTTCAACTCTTTTTAGACTCCCAAAATATGAAAAGATTCTCGAGCACTTGTCTTTTTGAACTCATTAAATTAAATTAATATGTGTCTACTCAGTATTAGTTTAACCCTTTTCCAGACTGAGATAGACTATTTACGAGAAAGGAATACCTTAGTCGAACATGGCTGAAAAGTTCTCATGAGTATTTTTTTCTACCTTTTCGGACTCAAGAGACTATTTATGAAAATGAACCTTTGAAGTTTTATTTTTTGCCTCTTTCTCAAACTCTCTAAATATGAAAAAGAAGTCGAGTTTCACCTTCCCTGTACTCGTAAAAACATCAAACAACAATGGACTCGTCGAACATGATGGGACTGAACCAATCCTTCTTAGGGTCCATTAAAAATACTCAGAGGGATTCATATGAAGGATGAAATTACATATAAAGTGTATTTTATCCTCATCAATCTTGTAAAAAAATAAAGTCCATAAATGGTTGGGGAATTTGGGGAACAGGGTACTGTATCTATTAATGGTAGCAAGCAGCTCTTGAACATGACACTCTTCCACTTCATCTTCGTGGTTGTTGGGTTGGGAAATCTGATTTTATTTTTGGTTCATGCATATCAAATCCTTCTCTTTCGGTTTTGAGTCAATGTTTCCAACTCCATTCAATTTCGCTGATATGTTCAAGATAAGTCCTTCAATTGATCTATGCTATGATACTCTTAATCCTTTATTATATGTATGTCGCTCATAAACGAGTTACACATCAACATCATTCTAACTCAAAATCATGATACCCATTTCATGTCGTTGATGGGGGATCCATTAGGGCATCCCTATGACAGGTCACTTCTCGTCGACATCAACTCATCATCTAGGAGGTTGACTTAGAAACTCTCCTTTCGGTACCGTAGGGCTTGCATACATCAATGGAAAGTTTCCTCGCTCTTGGCGATAGGTTTTCATCATTGGCCTTTGACTGCAATATTCTTTGTGGTGTTAAACTTCAACTCATTCATTCACACTATACAGGTTGTACTTATGTACCTTGAGAGCCATTACCATCATCGGTGATTTCTCTCATGAGTGTTAAGGCTTATATCATTGGCTAGTAATCATATGGTGTCTTCCATGTTCGATTCCAAATCCTTTATTTTCATGGTTAGACTCATATATTGGACGATCGAATGAACGAGATAGAAGACCCTGAATCTAGTTCCATCCATATGGGCTACGATTTGAGGATTAATGAAATATCACAAAGAATGATGGCTATTATCATAAAGAAAATCATCCAAGAATGGGTCCAATCTTTGTCATAAGTGGACGTGACATCTTGATCACTCTACATGTAATGTTAACTTATGTGCTAAGCTTGGGTATGCCTCCCTTAGAAAATATATCATGATGAAAATGTATTGTAATAAATGATAATCAAGTGACTAATTGTTCACGGTTTAAAATTGTCATAAGGTAAATAACTTCAGTTGTCAGCTACTGTTTTTGACTTTGCATCTAGTCAATAGGTCTGCAAATAAGATCAATCATCATCCATGAACATGTTTTCATCATCCATACACAAAGAAATAAGCATGAATTTTCCAAATTCCTTCGTTTTTGGGTCTAAATTCAACAAATCAATTCTTTTAATCCCCAGTGCACCATGCACCTTTAGAGACCTGCATTGTAATATTCCAAAATTTTCATGCAGCAAATTGGAATATTAAATTTTGTTGTTTTCACTTAGGAGATAAATAAATGGGTAAGGAGGTCCATGCATAATAAAAATCTGAATAAAATCCCTCATAATGTGAAAAGGGATCAACATAGAAGTTGGATTTCACACCTTCATGTGTGAACAGGGACTTTTGCATGTGGACAAGGTCAAGTTTGACTAAGTCAATAGCGCTGGGATAGGAGGTGGAGATGATCTTGTGAGACAACGCAGAGATAATGGGAGGAATATTCCTTGGTGAAGGAAACCCTAATGAGTGGGGCCCAAGGCAAGAAGGCTCACACATGTATAAAAAGGAGGGCAAGGCAGCCATAGCAGGAGATTTGGGGAATGATAATTTGATGTGTCTGTTTAGACTTTTCTACATTCTCTTGCTATTTAACAGAGTTGTTGTGCTGCTTAGAACAAGGATCTCCTGTTTAGGAATCCTTCTCCTTTCTTGAGAGGCCTCTTGAAGGAGCTTGTACTAATTTTCCTCACATCGAGGCTTGAGGCCAAGCATCCTCCTTCAGCTACAACGTTATTTCTGTAGCAGTATAATGTTGTGTTGTAGGGTGTTGCAGTGAGGGTTCACAACACCACTTCCTGCACTTATTTTTCAAAGGAGGGAGCCACCATTCCTTTGGGAGATAAGTAAGGAAGGCTCATGAGCATATTTTCATATCTTGGCATTTGGCCAAAGCACTTCCATCATCTACAGTGTAGTCCCTTGTAGGAACTGCATCCTTTCTTGCAGATTTGCAGTGTGAGGGTCAATCCCCTCAATCTTGACTTGCTTTCTCAGGGAAAGGGCCAACCCTTCTCCCGAAAAGACTTGTAAGAAGGATCCTCCTTCATTTTTGTATTCTTCAGCTATTTATACACAATTATTTAGTAGATTGAATTATTTCAGATCCAGATCTGCAGATCTATGCATCTTGTACTTGTGCTTTCATGAAACCCTTGCCGGGTTATCTTCCTGATGTGTAAAAGGGGCTAGATCCCTATTTTTATTCTTTTTTTAAGCAATAAAACTACAGATATGATATTTTAAGCATATTGTGTCAAAAACCCTCTTTAAATGACATTGTGCATGCTTCAGGAAATTTTTGTTCAGTCAAGTCATGGGATTTTAGTGTTTTTTAGGCCATATCAGGACAGGGAGATCTGTTTAAACAAGAAAAAGAGATTTGTTTTTGAATATTTTCTGGGTGTGAGTCCCGTATTACATGATATAAGGGATCACAATGTTATTTCCTCCTATTATAATGCAATTCTCTAGGAATAACGTTTTTAGGGAATATATTGCTGCTTTTCCCCATTTTTGGCTGATATAATGGATCATATTCCTTGCTGCTGTACATGTAATTGATGGCTATGTGTTTCTCAACAAATTTTGTGAGCTAATTTCACCCTGCTATTCCAATATTGTGCTTATGCATTGCTACATTCCCATTTTGGGATATTACAGTGGTATCAGAGCATAATCTTGGCTCAGCCTGTGAGTTCCAGCTATTATGCTATTAGAAGAATAAGAAGACAAAGAGAAGAAGTGAGATCATAATTATGGAGAGGATGAGCCTTATATTGTCACTTTTCAAATCCAGGAAGAACCTCTCCAAGGAGGTTAAGTAGATGAAGGAGAAGAAATGCAGAGAGTTTCATGAAGAGGAAGAGCCATGCACTTCCTATTCTCAAAGAGGAGAAGACAAGAGACATGAAGGACACTTGGAATCTAAAATTATAAGTGAATACCTTGCTGAATACAAAGCTAAACTTAGAGCCTTCAAGGAGACTCTAGCTTTACCACTGTTGATTTAGCTGGTGGAAGAAAGGAGGCCATCCAGCTATGGGATGATGAGAGGCAATAGATTCCTATTTTTCACTTTTGATGGATCACTAACATGTGTAGAAAATTCTTGGGTGATGAAGCTAGAAGAATTCTTCCTACTACATCTAGTGGTAGACAGAGAGGTTGTAGAAATTGCAACACTGCACCTTGAAGGGGAAGCAAACACTTGGTGGTTCAGCCATTTGAGCCATGCAAGAGTGTGTACTCTTGCTAAGTTTTCTCAAAAGATGATCAGGAAATTTGGAAAAGAAAAATTAGAGAAGGAGAAGCCTTCACCACCATTGGAACAGGCATGTACTAGCGCTGGCACAGTTATGGAGGAGTAGCCTTCACCTTCGGAAGTTTGGGAAGCCAACACATATGAAGAGGGAACTCTTGCAGCCCCACAAAATGCTTCCAAATTTCACCAAGGTATGCTTAAGTTTCCATCTCTTGTCATTTTAGAAAATATTATGGAGGGATCTACATCATTGCATACTGCTGATTCAGAGCAATAGAATTGCACTGCGCTGTGCAACATTGAGTCATTCAAGGAAGAGATGAACCATCATCATCATGGACATTTGTTGAGTAGCATACCACACTTAAGGATGAGGTTTGAAGACTTGGAAGGGAGGATGACCGATGGTAGACATCTTGAGGTGAGAAAAACTTTCTCCTTTCTAGATGACACTTTCTCAATGAGAATCTCACAGCTCAAAGAGAAACTTTTACCTGCAGCAGATCGGAACCTTATTGGTTTTGGAAGGCCATTGATGAGGAGAAGGTCTCTTGGAGAGATCTCATTGGAGGTGCACTTCAACACATCATGGAGTGCAAGGTTCTTCAACAATTTGAGGAGGTTTTTCCCTCATCACACTTCGATCCTTATGGATTCAAGAAGGACATTGATGAGAGGTCTTCTCTAGAAGATCTCCAAGGATTTTCATTTCAACATCCCATGAAATGCAAGAGGAGAAATCTGAATTGGGAGGATGGTAGTCTTCCTTGGGAGAGTGCTAAGGAAGAACATGATGGGAGGCACCTACATGTGGATAGATGGGTGTGGATGATGAGCAAGAAGCTGGAAAGCTACTTGCAAATCTATGATACTGGGCAGCAGGAGGCTTGGCTACATTGGCTACTCTTCAAAGAGTTTTGCCATCATCCTCTTTCTAAGGGTATGTGGGGGAAGAATGTGTGGCATGATAATTGCATCATTGGGCAGCAAGGAGTATGGACACATTGTATTGATATGACATTATTCATATCAATCACCATGTTTTCACCACATGATTTGTATGTTGGAGGTATGGGGAGGCAACAAAAACTTTTGTTGCTTTGGTTGTTCTTGGGAGAGCAAGGGCAGATTTGCTCTCACACTTTGCATGATGTTGTAGGAGTAGGAGATGGCACTATCATGGTGCAAAGGGGCTACTCCTTAGCCTTAGATGACCAGGAGGTACTTCCACCTTGGAAGGGGCTTCCTCTATGTAGCAACATTATGGGAGATGTCTTTGACAATATGCATGTCAAAGAATGGAGCTATGAGTTGGCAGGAGCCTATTTGCATTGGCCAACAACGATGTCGCTTGGGAGCTTGGGGTTATTGATGGAGTTTCCCCAGGATCACTTCACACTTGATGCACTTGGTGGACAAGGAGGAGGCGAGAATGATGAAGTAGTGGATGGAAACATCTATTACAGAGATATGATCTTCTTAACTTGGATTTCCAAGCATAAGAAGGGTGATCTTCATGCAGCACATGGTTCATTTCTCTTCATGGGAATGTGTCATACCACTATGGGGGATTTATTCATATACATATGCACCATATTACTCTCAACACATGGTAAGAATATTGTTTTTTCATCCATTGATTGTCTAACGCAGTATTGCATACTCTTACCATTTCTATTCAGTGCATTGATCCATAAGAGGGCAAGCTTTTCATTGAGCTCCATGGTCAACATTGGGCCAAGTTGTGTGATGGAGACAACTATCTTTTATATGGCCTTGGGAAAGTGTTTTATTCTTTCATGTATGTTCAGTTGATGTACCCAACCATTTTCTATTTATCAGTAGATGTCATGACATACATAATTATCCATGTATTAAAAAACAACTTGCCATACTATTTTCTGAAGCAGCAGATTGGAAAAATGCATTGTGACTACTTGGGAAACTATTGGTACTTTCCATCACCACATGAAACCTTCAATATTTCCATCATTGAGATTCTAATCATGATTTCATTTTTTGATATTTTTCTTATATTTATGGAGAGCATGATTGGGAGAGAGACACATGGGTTGGATGTGTCCTTTTTGGAAGAGGATTCCCACACTTTCTGCATTGCATGTTCTAATGGGAGCATGGGAGGAGAGATGGAAACCATAGCCAAACACTTGTTTCTTTTTGAGGTGGGACATGTGATTGATGGGATGCCATATGGTGATGATTTCCAATCCATCACATATGGAATTATTTGAGCCAGCTTGATTCACAACGTTGGAGAGGAGATCTAATCATTATCTTGCCACTTGAGGGAAATTATATTGCAATCCAAGATCAACATATGATCTACACTTATCATAAGTGGAGAGGGAGAAATCGTGGGGTAGGCTAATTGTCTACCATTTTCATATTTTCAGCCCACCGAATTTGCAGGAACTCAAGGTGGAGGAACATTTTTAGGAGTTGCCATGTTGGGAGGTAACTCATTTTGTATGGATGATTTCTTAGGGATGGAGGATCCACATGGGAAGGATGTTTCCCAATACATTTCAAACTCCATGCCTTGAGGGGACCTCTAGACAACACCTTATTGCCTCCTTAAGTACTTTACCTATTCATGATGATAGCTATTTGGCTAGCTTGCATGCTTGGGAGAGGAAATATGGAGATTCATTGATGAGACAACATCTCATTCCTTCGAGGAGTTCATCATATGTGGATGCTAAAATAGGAGGAGGGGAGACTCTTCAGTTCTATCCTTGCAGTTGCTTCAGGACAAGCAACATTTGGGAGGGGAGGACTGTAATATTCCAAAATGTGAATGCAGCAAATTGGAATATTAAATTTTGTTGTTTTCACTTAGGAGATAAATAAATGGGTAAGGAGGACCATGCATAATAAAAATCTGAATAAAATCCCTCATAATGTGAAAAGGGATCAACATAGAAGCTGTATTTCACACCTTCATGTGTGAACAGGGACTTTTGCATGTGGACAAGGTCAAGTTTGACCAAGTCAACAACGCTAGGATAGGAGGTGGAGATCATCTTGTGAGACAACACAGAGATTGTGGGAGGAAGATTCCTTGGTGAAGGAAACCCTAATGAGTGGGGCCCAAGGCAAGAAGGATCACACATGTATAAAAAGGAGGGCAAGGCAGCCATAGCAGGAGATCTGGGGAATGATAATTTGATGTGTATGTTTAGACTATTCTGCATTCTTTTGCTGGATTAGCAGAGTTACTGTGCTGCTTAGCATAAGGATCTCTTGTTTAGGAATCCTTCTCCTTTCTTGAGAGGCCTCTTGAAGGAGCTTGTACTAATTTTCCTCACATCAAGGCTTGAGGCCAAGCATACTCTGTCAGCTACAACGTTATTTCTGTAGCAGTATAATGTTGTGTTGCAGGGTGTTGCAGTGATGGTTCACAACACCACTTCCTGCACTTATTTTTCAAAGGAGGGAGCCACCATTCATTTGGGAGATCAGTAAGGAAGGTGCAAGAGCATATTTTCATATCTTGGAATTTTTCCAAAGCACTTCCATCATCTACAGCATAGTCCCTTGCAGGAATTGCATCCTTTCTTGCAGATTTGCAGTGTGAGGGTCAATCCCCTCAATCTTGACTTGCTTTCTCAAGGAAAGGGCCAACCCTTCTCCCGGAAAGACTTGTAAGAAGGATACTCCTTCATTTTTGTATTCTTTGGATATTTATACACAATGCTTCAGCAGACTGTGCTATTTCAGATCCAGATTTGCAGATCTATGCATCATGTTCTTGTGCTTTCATGAAACCCTTGCAGGGTTATCTTCCTGATGTGTAAAAGGGGCTAGATCCCTATTTTTATTATTGTTTTGAAAAATAAAACTCCAGATATGATATTTGCAACATATTTTATTAGAAACCCTCTTTAAATGATGCTGTGCATGCTTCAGGAAATTTCTGTTTAGTCAAGTCATGGGATTTCAGTGATTTTTAGGTTATATTGGGACCGGGAGAGCTATTTAAACAAGCAAAAGAGATTTATCCCTGAATATTTTCTGGGTGTGAGTCCCATATTACATAATATAGGGGATCCCAATTTTATTTCATCCTATTATAACAAAATTCTCGAGGAATAACATTTTTAGGGCATATATTACTGCTTTTCCCCACTTTTGGCTGATACAATGGATCATATTCCTTGTTGCTGTACATGTAATTGATGGTTATGTGTTTCTAAACACATTTTATGAGCTAATTTCTCCCTGCTATTCTAGTATTGTGCTTATGCATTTCTGCATTCCAATTTTGGGATATTACATGCATTTAATAGCAGGTTTCTCCATTCTGCACTAGCGCTGATCAACAAAATCTTACTCCTTGTTGGGGTCGCGATGATTTTAGAAATTGAGGAAAATTAAAAGAATCTCTAAGCTTCCTCTTCCAAAATATTCAAGGATTTTTTTTAACCATTTACCTTTGATAAGAAACTCAAATCATATTTGATCCTACCTTGGATATTTCAACTCTTATCCCTTGAGCTCATCCTCCCATATTAAGTGGATCTCAAGCCTGTATTGGTAAATGGATAATAATTCCTAAACTATAGCGATATCCTATATATTTACTACCATCTAGAACTTTAGGGTTGGTTTTTGGAGTATGATCATTCCCTCTTGGTGCTTCCTCGAATCTAAGAGAATCATCATCTTGATGCATTAAGGTGACATTGAGGTGTGTTTTGTGACAAGGAAGGACAAATAAACTTGGGGATATTTCTAAAAGATTGGCTACTATATTTGGTTGTAAACTCTCTCCTATTTCTATTAATACAAAGATTATAATGTTTTCTTATATGTGTTATGTTATGTTTACATTAATGTATTTCAATTCCTCTCTAATTCATTGAATAGAGTAACTGAATCATGATACGTATATGTTGTAGATCCTTGGATTGTATTGGTTGTATGTGCAGGTTCTAATTATACCACTTGGAGCTAAAATTGGAGCTTACAAGCAAGGAGGAAAGTGAATCTTGTGGCAGATTCCAAGTAGGCATATTTCCCATATTTTAATTTCTGTAAGGGAAAATATATATTATTTTCTTTTTGTTTCTAGACGAGTCCACTAGATCTAGGGAAGATACTTTTGTCTGCAATTGTAAATTTCACTTAACAAGGCTGGACACATTTATAGCTTCCATACAAGGGCATAAATAACCAGAATCAAGTAGAAACTAAAACCTACGTGAAACATATTGTGACTCCACTTGAGGGTCATAATGAGCTTGTTGGATTTGCAAATGTGTTCTTCAAGAATTGTTTCTTGGAAATTGATCAAAGGTGTTATCAAGCACAACCATCACCTGTCCCACCAAATGTAGAGTTTGAGCTTCTTCCTTGCACTACAACTAGTGCTAATGAACCTTGTAACATAAATGTACATAGTAGTAATATTATAGGAACTAAGTTAGTAGCTAATGATATTTGGACTATATTTTTCGATGATTCAAAAAATCAAGATGAATTTGGAGCCGGTTGTGTTCATAGAGACCCGCACAACAAGAAATACATTTTATCATTCCATTTGGAGTTTAAGTGCACAAATAACACTGTTGAATATGAAGCACTTTTTCTAGGATTAACGCAATCCATTGAGCTTAAGGTAGAGATACTCAAGGTAATTGGTGATTCAAAGGTTGTTACCTGCTAGATATGAAAGACTATCCATTATGTTTCACCAAGTTTAAAAAACTACCACCAAAAGCTATGTTGACTTATTTCTCATTTTAAAGCTTTTAATATAATGTATGTTCCTAGAATTGTAAATACCACATCAGATATATTAGCTAATGCAACTGCTAGCTAATACCTTCTCCTCTGATTCATCTATTGCAATGGTATTAACGCAAAAGGATAGTGAAGGAGATGAATGGCATATTTGCTTCATGAGTGTTGGCTTACAACGGTTAGAGTTGAACTACCCTACAATTGATAAACAAGATTATGCGATATATAAAGAATTTAAACATTTTAGGCCCTATCTCCTCAAATCTCACACGATTATATATGTGCCTCATCTAGTGGTCAGAACGCTCTTTGTGCAACAAGATCTAGGTGAGAAAAGGGAAAATTGGATGAAATGTATACAATAATATAATTTGGAGTTTAATCTAGTTCACACTATTAAGGGTCATGTCCTATTGCAACTCGCAACAAAAGTAAGGGATTCTCTGGGGAAAGAAATTTTAGGATGGGAGCAAGAAATAAAGATGTATATTGTTGAACAAGCCCCTACAACAAGATCAACAATGCAATGGATATGACAATAATAAGAGAATGAAACCTTTCCCACACATTTATCAAATAGAAAAAAGAGGGAAGTTCACCTTAAATGTATATTTTATCAACTCTTTCATGGATTTATTTTCAGAAAGCACCATAATGGTGTCTTGCTAATATTCCTAGATCCTCAAGGCATAGAGAAGGTATTAAGATATTTGCATGACATATCGACTGGTGGAAAATTTTTGGGTGATACAATTGCACACAAAATAATGAGGGTTGGTTACTATTGGCCCACCTTATCTGAGGATGCTCATACTTATGCTTGAAAATGCCCATCTTGTCAGAGATGTGTCGATTGAGACTAGAAGTTAGTCTCCCCACTGCTACCAGTAGCATTTGAGGAACCATTTCAACAATGAGGACTAGATGTTATTGGATAAATATTTCCACCCGCATCAAAGAAACACTAATAGATTTTAAAGACAATGGACAAAATCAGTTCCTTTAAGGCAAGCCAATGACCAGGAAGTCATCCAATATATAAAGTAGAAAATCATAACTAGGTTTGGAGTTCCAACATCTCTTGTCTTTGATAATGCAACTTATTTTTCCTCGTTGAAAATTTATGAGTTTGCATTGGAATATGGTATTGTATTAAAGAATGCATCAAATTATTACCCACAAGGAAACAATTTAGTAGAATCAACTAATAATAATCTTGTTCACATAATTAAGAAATTTATTTTTTCTAAACCAAGGTGTTATAGACCGTTTTGTCACATCTGGTAAATCACATCCATTTTGTCAAACCATATCAATCACATCCATGAATACTTTTTCATGCTCCCTACACAAATATGTAAGCATGAATCTCTCAAAACCCTAAATTTCTACCTTTAACTGCTTCATTTCAGTGTTTTCTAGGTCTAACACACCCTAGATCTTTAGGGACCAACATTCACTAGTAGGTTGGCCCTCTTTGGACTTGAGTTGATCACCAAAAAGTTGCCCCTTACTGGGGGTGTTCAGATTCTAGAAATTCAGGAAAAATAAAAAGAAACCCGAAGCTTCCTCTTCCAGAAGCTTCCAAAGGTTTTTCTAACTATTTACCTTGGATGAAAGACTTGAATCCTATCCTATCCTACCTTGGATATTTCATCCCTTATCCCTTGATTTCATCCTCCCATCAACGGTGGATCTCAAGCCTAGATTGGTAAATTGATAATAATTTCTAACCTACCATCCTCTTCTATATATTTACTTCCATCCACAAGCTAGGGGTTGGATTTTGGAGATAGATTATACCCTCATGTTATTTCTACGGGAGTCATTATTCCGTGCATTAGGGTGACATAGAGGTAAACTTTATGGAAAGGAAGGACAAGTCAACTTGGAGGAGTTCTTCTACAATATCAACTCTTATATTTTGTTGTAACTCTCTCCATTTATATTAATACAAAGATTTCATTGTTTTCCTATATGTGATGTTACTATTTCATGTATTTCAACGCCATGTTGATCCATTGAATTAAGTGATCGGATTATGCTACATAGATGTCGTAGATCATTGGCTTGTGTTTTTTGATTGTTCGGGTTCTAATTATAGTGATCAGAGCTATGATTGGAGAATAAAAGCAAAGAAAGTAGTGAAGCTTACGTAAGATCCTAGGTAGGCCTCATCCCATTGTCCATTTACTTAAAGGAAGACATTAAATTCTTTTCTTTCTGTTGTTCTATACTAGGCCATCAAGTCTAGGGAAGATACTTTTGTTTGAAGTTGTAGATTTCGTATAAAAAATTAGTGACTCCATTGGGGAATGATTTATTCCGTTGGTGATTTCCTTGTCCTTAGTTCTTGTTCTGCCTCTTCTTCATATCTTCACTGTCTTATTGAGTCAAGAATAGACCTAGGAAGACCCTTTCATTGAGTTTCAATTGCAATTTTTGTGTCGGAACCTTGCATCCCTTGATCAACACTCCCATTGATATAGAGACATAGTGTTTCAATGCTCCTAAGACTTTTGTGTGCCTACCTTGCAGACCACTGATGCCCCTCCAGCACCTGCGTTGATCCCTATTCATGCACATATTTTATTTTGTTTTATTTTCTCTCTTTCCATATTGGTTCCAACCACTCTTCCTTCAGTCTTTGAGTGTTTTTTGGTCTCTCAGAAGCCTACCTTTAGTTTTATTTTTGTTTCGAGTGCCTTTGATAAGAATTTGTTTCTATTTTCCTTTGTTCTTGTCATTAGGTCATTAGCAAACTAAATTGTTTGATCATTGAGTGCTTGAAAAAATTAGTGTTTTAATCATCGTACTAAATAATTTTATTTTATTAGTGATTAGAAAAATATCTTAGTTTTCATCTGAAAATTAAGTGGAATGCAAAAGAAAAATATTATGCATCATGCATCACATATAGTTTTTTTATTTTGATTGGAATAGTGAAGTTGAGGAGATCAATTGTTACATCACTTTTTTTTGCATTGTTGATTGATTTCTTCTTCCCCTACTTGGTTAGGCCTTTCATTGTTAAAAGGAAAATGAAAAGAGTTATTTTAGTCAATTAGTTGCATCATAGGTGTATTAATGTGACATCGAGTTTTGAGCCTTGAAATCGAAACATAGTTCAATATAAACTCTAAAATTCACCTCAATTAACCTAAGGATAATTTGTAACATTAAGGAAAACATTTAGAGGTATAGGCTAGCGATGTGTTCGACCGTCTTTAAACGTAGGAGATGTCTTTTTTTTAAGCGTTACAATCTAGAGGTGATATCCCATTCCATATACGTAAGTGTATAAGACTGTTCTCAACATACCTTCGGGTATATTTGATGACGCTCCAAGCATGATAAGTATATGGGAATGATGTCATTGAATGGTTAAACATTAGAAAACATTACTACAGACTACGCTTCGATGTACTGTCAAGTATATTTTTGAAGTCCCTTATAGGTTGCTATCTTGACCATAGGTAACCAAGTCAGAGACCTTATAAATTGTGATACATCAAATTCAACATTCAGGAATATTTCTTGCCCATACATAAATCCATAGTTTACCAAGGTGGTATATTATAATTCACAGTTTCTTGGTAAACCCTTTTCCTAACTCCCTGTTGTAGCAGCTACAACCACCCTATAAAATTTTGTCATTGCTTAGATTTTGGAGCCTAAAATTATTTTCATAGGAGCTTACCTTGCACTTCTATTAGGTATATATGCTTTGAATAATGCTCATCTTTCAGTTTTTCTTTGTTCACTTGTTCTTCACTTAGCAAAATTTTCAAAGTCATAAGCTAACCTCATGTCTAATTGCACAACAGTTCTGGGCTTGCCTCCAAAAACTGTGCAATTCATGGAGCCAACCTTGAACTTGATGTTATGAATTACGCAATCATGAGTAGCATCCCAGCCTTGAGCCCGAAAACTGCACAGTCATGATAGGAAGCCCACCCCGCAGCCTAGAAAATGTGCAATCACTCACTGAGCTTAGAAACTGCGTAGTGCACTGAGCCGGGAACTGCCAGTTCCTCGAAACTACTCAATTCTTCCCGGTGATGTGCATGGAATGTTTCCCCAAAAAATTATAAAAGATAAAAAGAAAAAAATCATCCCTAAAATTTAGGTATCTATTTCTAGTAACCCAAAGGAAGCACACTTGCTATTTTTGGAAACTGTCGCCATGTGTTGCTTTTTCCTTGATTTGTGGCATGCACGTCATAAGCCCTAATTTATCAAATATATTTAATCAATGCACTTAGATCTCATTATCACACTCGATATTGGATCTCTAGTATTCCCAAGGATATCAAGGAACCTTCAGTGTGATCGTCGTCGATTTTCCGGGTGAGTTTTTTATTTATCACTTTTAGTCGTTTTTGCCATCACTTTTTTTTTTTTTTTCTCCGTTTGGCTTGCATGACTTTTGTTTTGTTTGTTTCTTTGCATGCATGCTGGTGTTTTAACTTGATTTAGTATGTATAAGTGTTTTTTAAAGTTATTGTTTTCTTTTTACAAGTGTCACAATGGTTTCTTTTGTTGTGCACCGATGGTCGTCGTTGTGGGGAATCTCCTCCCCAATCTTGTTCACTTCTCATTTGTTCAGTTTCTGCACTTGATTTGTCTTTTTTCATAAAAACTAAGTCAGATATATAGTCAAGCCTTCACCATACCTCAGATCTGCTCATGTTTCACACTTACCTTAGGTAGATATGCCTTTCCTTTGGCTAGAATTCACTTTTCCCAGCTAGGCATTGCACAATATGGAGGCTCAAGGTTGAATCTTGGCCTATAAAAATATGTAATGTGTAGTACAGGATGGCCCCACTACACATTGCATAATGCTAGGTGCCAGCCTTCTTCCTTGGCCACTGAGACTACGCAATGTGCAGTCTCTCCCAGGTCATTTGCCAGGTTGAACAATACATTACATAGTCTAAAGCCTCAAGCTTCGACCTTGATCGCTGGGACTATGCATTGTGTAGTTTCCTCAACTAGTTAGACCTTGTTCCAAGTAAGATTGTGCAATACTTCCATTTAGTTGATCAGTTTGCTACATGAACATGTCCTGAAAATATTTTTTATTATAACTGATATTTTCTTTCCATCAATGTCTTTTCTGTCCCACATGTACAATAGTTGTTGAGAATCTCTCTAAGTATTCACTTTCACAATGGCATCCAAGAGAGCCGCCTCAAAGGAAACCATTGAAATAAGTACTGCGGAAGTAGTTGAACAAGTTCCAGTGAACCTACCAGTTTATACAGATACAATTATTCATAGAGAAGGTATAAATACTGACATGAAATCATATCAAAGATGATTTTACAAAGGAATTTTAGGAATACTTAGAGGATTGGTAGGTGTATCTCAGCATCATGCAGTCAAGGCTTTACAAGGTTGCATGTAGGTATCCAACCTTCCCATGTGCGGATGTGATTAGCTGGGTTGTCTCAAAAATTAATGTGAAAACTATGACATTGAGAAACACCAACAGGCATAAGCAGATGTATCATCTTCCTGGGCTAGTGAATAACATGGAATAAATTTTCTATGACACTCACAACAACACGAACACAAGAGATATTATCAAGAGATGGGTGAAGGAGTCAACAAATTTTAGATAGACACTCACCCACATGTACAAAAAAAATTCACTTAGGAAAGGATATCATATTTTGGTCATACTAGCTTGTAGAATCTATGGCCAACCAGACACGGAGACATTTCCTGAGGGGTGGGCTATCTTATTGAACAAGGTAGTGAACAAGGGGAATCCATTCAATTGTTCATATCTATTAGCTCATGAGATGATAATCCATGTGACAAAAGCTCACAATAAACCAAAGGGCGAGCAAACCAGGGAAAATTTTAAGGATGGAAAATTATCTTGAAGTTTAAAAAAATTTGTGAATCTCACTAGTCCCTAATATGAAAAATATAAAAATTTTATGCATTTATTTGTAAAATTATTAAATTTATAATGATTTTATATATACTCTCTATATAATTTTGGATATTTTTAAGGTAAAATAATTTCATATTGTAAAATTTGGGCGAATCATGTTTATAAAAAATGGAAATTAGTGAATCTTTTTTTTGGAAAAATAATGGAAAATTAGCACACCTGTGAATATTAGCCCCTAAAATTTTCTATGGAGCAAACATGCTTCTACATGTTTGCATACTTACTGGATGTAATATGTGCATAGAATCAGTTCCATAGAATGAGCTGTACATGTACATCGAGATACACTTCCATACAAACCTATTACAAGATACTCTCGAATTGCAGTCATCTTGGAGTCATGGAGCAGCTTATTGATCACTTCATGATCCCGCTTTAAAGACTCATCTCTTAGGAGGACACACCTTGCATGTCACGAGCTACTACGGAGGTGATATCAAATGTTGCTGATTGGTTCACATTACTTGATGGAACATTGATCAGAGTATTCGGTGGGCAGAAGCTGCCACATATTCTTCCAATATATGCCACTGAAAAAATTAACATGCAAGAGGTATATTACCATATCTCCACAGTTTTTTTCAGAAGCACTCCATAATGTTGACACCTAATATTTTTGATTATGAAATTCATGTAAAATACTATAAATAGAAAATCATGAGATTAGGAATATGAAGAGACATTAGGAGGTGAATTCCAAGAGTCTCTCCCTCCATGTATATATCTATGAGAAATATTAATGCAAAAACACAATTATCATTGAGGAGTTACCTCCTGGCCTGACATGGTATCAGAAAATAGGTCCTAGTCACTATTTTTGGTTGTCTTCCTACCCTTGTAACTCCTTCCTTCCCATGTTCTTCATTTTTGCAGACTGTCATTTCCATAAACATTTTGTGCATTCCCTTGGTTGACACTGAAGAATCGAATTACCGTTGGAGTGAGTTATTGTGTATTACTTCCTGGAGAATTTATGTGATTACAATCAAATGAAAGTGTGCATGGTAGATGTGGTATGCCTATTTAGAAGTGTGGTTGATGATTTCCGATATCATACGTAAATTTTTATCTAAGAAATGTTGAATGGGTGGTTGAATTGAATGAAAGAATGGTTTGAATATCACATTTCTCTATAATGTGAAGCTCTGGGGCTTATACATATTATAACTCCCTTTCACCATACATACTTATGTTTTAGCGTTATTTATTTATGTTAATATCATTGTTGTGACAATGTTAATACCAACTCGATTTAATTAAATCATAGCAAACAATTTTATAACTACTCGAGTTGTAAAACTCTGCCACCAGTCCTTGTTTCTCCTCATACTGTCTGAATGGTGTTGATGCTCTCACCATACCGACAATCATATATCCTACCCCAACATTGTGACTGTATTCTAGTTTCATGGTTTCCCGATTACCGTGGTTTTCCTCCCTTTGCTCCACTGATCCACTCCCATACCATACCATACAACACTCTCTGTTAACATCGCTCCTCAGACCATACATATACACATTCGCCCCACGACACATATACATAGTCACCCCAAGTTCCCATACCACCAATTCTTCAATAAATATAATATATAACTCAACCCCTCCACCATATGTTCCCTCCACTTTCCATACCACTGGTTACCATACCACCAATTTCTCCTCCCACTATTCATACCACCGACCCCCAGTCATACTTTTACCCTCCTCCCCATATAAATCCACCCTCAGATAAACCCTCCCCATATACACCCTCCCTAACATAATACCCCTCCCCATATATAACCTTCCTCACATAATACCTTTGTCATAAAAAATAAAAATAAAAGGAATATACCAGATTTTTCTTTTTTTTTTTACTGCTAGAAGTGAAATTTTTCATAGTATATTTCCAGCAGAGTATATGTTTTACATAGTACACAGTCTTTAAGATTCATTCACTGATATCAATTATTGAACTAGTCCTCTATAGAAAGACAACTATCCATAATGGTCAAGGAAGATTAAAAACACTCTCATTTTCAATGAGTTGTGGATAAGAGTTTGTGAAGTAGAAGGAGATAATGCACCTGCAAAGTAAAATTCATATAAGGATATTTCTATTTGGGAAAATAGTAACAACAAGGCCTATACCTTGATTGCAACATCTGTAAATGAAGAGGTGAGTCACCATATTTCACCATTTTCAAATGAATTTTAAGCCTTAAAGAAGTTAAAGGATTTGTATGACTCACACTCTGATATTGAAGTTATCCAATTGATGGTTAAATCGTCCAGTCTTGAATTAAAAAATGATGACCCTATTGCTTTAGCATCAGAAGTAAGATATATTATGCATGATATAAAAACCACTGGTGTTTAAATATACATTTCTCTCATAGCTTATGTAAAGGCACTATATCCCACTTATTCACATTATCTTGAGTCATTGCAAGCGAGTGGAAACTTCAAGGAGATTACCTTTGACTCCCCTCAGAAGAAGTTTGATGAGAGAGAAAATGAATTTGGGAAGAAGACACCTCCTCATTCTTCTGAATAATCTCTGTGTCTTTCACATAGAGAGAAGAGTCATGCAAAATATTCTTCTAGAGGAAGAGTTGGCCGAAGAGGAAGAGGAAGAATAAATTTTAGAGGCAGGGGGGGGGGGATTTCAAGGAGAAAAGTATGATCTTCATTTCATTTGATGCAATAGAGATGGACATGATGCATCCACATGTAAGTTTCCTTGGGACAAAATTGAACAGGAAAGAAATGAAGCCAAAGGTAGAACCCATGACAAAGAGAAAGATAAAGCACCCAAATCTGCTCACTATGTTGTGGCACATTGCAATATTGGAATAATTGAAGACTTATTAAATACTTCACTTGATTCATGGAAAAATGATTGGTTTCTTGATTCAGGAGCAACTTGCCACATCAATTTTAGGAGAGATTTTTTTTGAAGAATTCACTGACAGTGTTGATGGAGCAATATATTTTGCATATAAGTCAAAACTCATGTCATTAGGGCTTGGCACCATCTGGCTCAAATTTCTTGGTCTTCCAGACTTTCTTCTACACGATGTTCTATACCTCTAGAAGCCGAGGAGAAACTTGTTTTCTTTTGTCCACATCCCCTAGAAAGGACACTTCATTCATATTTTTGATGGCAAGGTCACGGTTAGTAAAGCATAATATCACTCACTTGTCATGATGACATCCAAAAGGATATGGTTATCACTAGGTCTAAATTATGGATTATGACATCCACAAGGAAAACTTCACGATGAGATATGAAAACTGTGAGTTTTTGGTGGTGCCAATTCAGATCACAAATGCACTAGCTGCATTTATGTTCCTCATGAACAACATCCTCAACCTATATTTGGGAAAATTTGTATTAGTTTTTGTGGATGACATCATGGTGTTCATAAGCACAAATATTTTTCCAAAAGTTGACATAATGGAAAGATGTTGGAATAGGGTTCTACATGCAACATAGGAGATGTCTCCCTATTGGGGTCCCAAGTTAGTCCCTTACTCTTTTGGTGTGGTGTATCTCACTGGATTAAGGGCTTAACTTCCCCTACCTAACTCTAACCTAAACTAAGTGTTAGTCCTAATCTAACCTAATATAAATGTCAAAGTATAGCTTAGCATTTTCACTACTTGAAGCTTTCCCAAAGTTATTGTTTGAATGGGCTTGTTTGAATCAATAAAAAAAGGAAAAATCACTCTTTAAAAGTAATATATGCAAGAGATCCATGGTATTAATAATGAGTGATATTTTCTAGTTGAAATGTGGGATCAACCAAGCCGCTCAAAATTTTTTCTCCTCGTGAGGAGAGTTTCGTTTGAAACAAATAAAAATGATTAAACACATATGTTGCCTAGCTAAATCCAAAACGCGAAAAGGAAATGGATTTTCAAAATCTAATAATAGAAGGTAACCTCTATATACTAGCAGAAATGGTATTAAATAAGAGAGTTGACATGAAGATTTAAAAAATGAATATCAATTTGCATCCATAACCAATATTATTACATCCATTTCATGCTTTATTTTGTGAGATATTATAGACTGGAAATTATCAAAATCAATTATAAACCAAACAAGGAATTCTAATGATTGAATAACTATTAAATCATATCTATATGGAAAATATATAATATAATAATTACTTGATCTTTACTAAAGTAAATATCTACATTCATGAACATATAAACACATTTGTTTAGTTATATGACAAATAACTAGTCATATGGTCAAAACTTGGGAAAATGGTAGTAGTGCAATAACACACATATTTTGTAATGAATCTATCAATACAATAATTACAAGGTTGTATTCAAATGAATAATAGTATTCAAATTTAAACATAGTACATAAACCTCACAGTTCCAAATGCTTCTCTCTTTTGCAAAACAATCCAAATAGATGCCTTCCTCGATTCCAAGCACTGCCTTGGAATAATTGCTCACAAAATGGCAAGTCTCAACCTCATGCAGGATCCATATTGTTAGAAATATATTCATTGAGAAAATCCCAATATCATACTCAAACAAAACATCTACAAAATATTTCTTATCACAATCCTTTAAATAAATAGTACCCATGTTCCAAGCTCAAAACGCTTCCTTTTATAATACAAAAACCAAAATCACTTGAAATAGAGAAGCCAAAATTAATCAATAGTCATATTAAGAAAATATATATGGGGGCCCCTTATTTTTTTCCAACAATTAAGGTGAATAGTTGTAGTGACAAACACGGTTTACACAAAAAATAGAGAATATCATGAAGAGCACTTGGAAGATTTTAGGTCCCTATAATACTAGTGTATCCCCTTTTTATTGGTAGGGTAGCCCACTTATTGTTATTATTGTACCCCTGTAGCCCCCATATTGTTATTATTGTGCCCTTACATTATTATTGTTAGGTCAGCTAGGATTATATTGTGACCCCATGGATTCCTATATATAGAAAGGAGGTTTTTTCATTTGTATCGTCCAATAATTGTTCATTTATGTGATGTAAAGGAGGTTGCCCCATCGCAGTGGATTATTTATAAGATGTTGATATCTCTTTTCTTCTACTTTTGAAGCTGGTTTCATAACAAAAGATGTGTTACAATTACCAATGAAGGATAAGTTGTGTGCCAAACATTGCAAATTCGAATTCTTGCAAACAAAAGTTCAATACTTGGGGAATTCCATTTCAAAGGAAGGAGTGGTTTTAGATTTTGAAAATATCAGAGGCATAATGGAGTGGCACACTCATAGAGGTTAGATCCTTCATGGGATTGGTCAGATATTACTACTGATTCATTCAAAAAAATTCAAATATTAGGCATTCGATCATAGCCTTACAAAGGAAAGGAATCAAATTTCAATGGACATCAGAGTTTGTAGCTAATTTAGGGCACCTTAAGAATTTACTCACACGTGAACCTATTTTGAGAATAATAGATCTCGAGAAGGACCTTTAGGTTTGTACATATACTTGTAAGCAAGGGCTAGGTGGAGACCTGATGTAAGAAGGACATATGATTCCTTATTATTTGAGGAAATTAAATGAAAATGAGTAGAACTATGTGACCCATGACTTTGATCTTGCAGCAATAGTGCATGGCTTAAAAATCTGGAGGCACTACCTTCTTTGAAGAAAGTTTGTGTTGATGTTAGACCATGGAGGGCTAAGATGCTTGTTTGTCCAACCCAAGCTAAATTCTAGACAAGTGAGCTTGTTGGATTTGATTAGAAAATTTGACTTTGAGATAAAGAACATTGAAGAAACATAAATAAGGTAGAATATGGACTTAGTATAATTGTGCAAGTGGCCCACCTGATGACCATGAGCACTTGTGAAATTGATATAAAATAAATGATAAAAGAGGCATTGTCACATGATGGAAATTAATAGCAAGTGAAAGAATATTTGTTGCAAGATCCATAAGGACAAATGAGAAAGACCTACAATCTCATTGGTTATGGTATGTTGTTATTCAAAGATAGATGATATTTTCATTGTGTAGTGAATTAAGGAAACTCATCATGGATGAGTTTTATAAGAGATCTTACTCAGGCCATTCTATTTATAAAAAAATGATAACAACCATAAATAAAATGTTTCATTGGTCTAGTTTGAAGAAGGAAGTTTTTCAATACATTTTTAGGTGCTTAGAATTCTAACAAGTCAAAATAGAATGCAGGAAACTAACAATATTGCTACAACCAATCCCAATTCTTGAGTGGAAGTGGGAAGTCATATCTATGGATTTCATTATATGATTAACAAAAAAACCTAACAACATGATGTCATTATGGTGGTAGTGAACAAGTTGAGCAGGGATGTCACTTCATAGTTGTTAATTCCACTCCGAAACCATAGATATAACTCATATATTGATGAAGGAAAAATTCAGATTACATAAAATACCTAATAAAATCATCTGAAATTGAGATGCCATGTTCACTTCCAATTTTTGGAAGGCATTGTTTGATGGTTTTGGAACCTAGATATATTTCAGTACCACATATCGTCCTCAAAGAGATGGTCAGATGGAAAGAGTGAACATAATTCTAGAGTACATGCTGATAATGCATATCATGCATCATTTAGAGAAGTGGGAATGATTTCTACTATTAGTGGAATTTTCATACAATAATAGGTATTGGGAGTCATTGAAAATGAGCCCTTTTGAGGCATTGTATGGCCTAAAATGTTACACTTCTATTAGCTAGAATGACCCAATCAATAGAGTTGTTTTTGGATCGAACATGCTAAAGGAAATGGAAAAATAAGAGCTAAAAATCTAGCAAAAATTGAAGGAAACCCAAGATAGGAAAATGACTTATCCAAATCAACATAGACTGCACAAATAATTTCAAGTGGGAGAGCATGTATACCTCCACATTAGACCAAGGAAGAGCTCACTAAAGTGGTGTCTTTTACTAAGTTTGAAACCAAATTTTGTGGACCATTTTAGATTTTTGAAAGTATGGGGCCAGTGGCTTATAGATTGGCCCTACCACGCATAGTAAATGCACATGATGTTTTTGCACTTTTCTTTGCTTAATAAGTATGTATATGAAACTAATCATATTGTTGATTTTTTTGTGATACAAGTGAACCTCGAGGGAGAGCTTCAACTCAAAGCATTGTACATCATGGAATGTAGGAAAACCATGATTTGGAATTGAGTGATAGAGTAGGTCAAGCACTTTGGATTTGATAAAGCCACCTGGGAGATGGAAAAATAAATAAGGGCACTATACCCATTTTTATTTAATAATTAAGAAAATGAAAGAGCTATGACTATAAAGCTCAGTTTTGTTCTTTTTCTTTCTAGTTATAAAAACACTAAAGACGTTATTCCTTTAAGGGGGCGGGGTTTTTTACAGTCCTGCATTTATACCCCCTATTTTTTATATGTGGTCATAACTGTAAAGGCCAACAAGGAAACCAAAAATCGTTGGGACAACTCCTGTAAAACAATTGAAGTATTAAATTGTTCTCTTGAAAATAATGAAAAAATGAAATGTAGGCTTAAAGAGGGTACACATGGATCAAAGTTTGAGGGTGAGCAGATAAGTGGGACAATGTCATTTGGAGGCATAATAGGTCTAACCACCACCTAAAATTTGGGAAGAAATTATTGGGCGAAGGGAATTTTTGACATTTTTTTCTACGACGTGAAGTAAAGGAAGGGACACAGTCTCATGCAAGATACAAAGGGACTCAAGGAAAAATAATAGGAAGTGGGAAAAGAAAGAAAGAGAGTAGAGGAAAGTAGAGAAAGAAGCATGGGATGCTCAATATGGAGTGCAGGAGAAACGTTGGAGATGAAACTGAGTTCTATAGTTTCAATATGGGTTGTATCCCTTATGTGTTGAAGTTTGCAACAAGAAATAGTGAAATTGGCATCCAAAAAAAACATCCATGATCCTAGTGAAAATTAAGCACTTACACTAGGGTGGGGTGCACACAGGATATTTTTAGGTGTATGTATATTTATAGATGTATGTCCATGTCTATTTATAGATGCATGTCTATTTTTATTATACCTTAATCTAGATGGACATTAAACTGTAATATATTCTCAATGTGGACTTGAAAATAGTTAACTGAAGTGGAAAATAAATTAGCTAAGTGAATTTCGAGGTAAGTGGTTGGTTGGTGGGACATGAAGGCTTAATTTAGTTGTAACATAGTGATTCTAGTTGTAACAGAGTTGGAAGTGCAGTGGTGCATGAGTTGTGCAAGTTGTAAATCAGTTTAACTCAGTTAAGTGAGTTAAAGTTAGTTGTGATAGTTTTAAGTACAGATACACTAGTGAGAGATCAAGTGAATTAAATATTAATTAATTCACATGTATTGATCTCACATGCAACTGATGTTTTTACTATTATTAACTGCATGCATGTCAGATCCAGTGGAGACCCAGTTGAGTTCTGGGTGAAAGGGAAGTAAACTATCAGTTGTGACATTGTCCGCTTGCACACATGCAAGCACACACACATTGGATGAGCCCATGATATTTATGCAGTCAAGGCAGGAAAGGAAACCATCATTTAGGGTTATTTACCATCAAGGATTGCGCAGTGGAGGCAGGTTGTCTAGAGATAGTAAATTGGCTAAGGAACTTGCCAATTTTTGTATGACAATGTGAGACAATTTGCTGATGTACTGAGAGGTCTTGTGATTGGAGTTTTCTGTTTAATTTTTTCATGGTCCTTGATATAATATACAATAGAAGATAGTGGGGTTTTTAGCTGTAATCTTTCCTCGAGAAATTATTTGTGTTATGTCTAATTGATCTTTCTTCATGCTTATGTAATTGGCTATTGTGTTTTTAGTTCCACAAATATTTGTAGAAGCGATTCAGTATTTAAATTTAGCATATTCTTAGATCAGGTGAATCCAAGATATACATGCATATTGTATAATTTCAACATGGTATCAGAGCACATCAAATTGCAGAAGTGAATAAGGAGCTGAGTTTGTGGTTGGAAATAATTTGAACTTGCGGAAAGACTTTCTTGGTGCTACAGCTAATTCAAGGTCGAAATTGCTTTCAATGGATTGAGGTTAGAGTACACACTCGAGGGAAAATCAAACTACATTTCTTGGAAAGACAAGATGGAGGTAGTACTCGAAGAAATGGCTTGAAGGAATTCATTGAAAAATATGTTCCTAAGCTAGATGCTGCAGATGCTGCAAATCTTGAGGCATGGAAAAAGAAAGTGGCAAGGGCGAGGAGGATCCTGTTGGAGGGAGTACGAGACCACATTGTCTCAAGCCTTCATGGGAAAGCCACACCATATGCTATGTGGAAGGATTTTAAGGATCTATTCCAAAGCAGTAGCGACCATAGGAAATTTGCACTCAAAGATAAACTCAAGAAGATCAAGATGGAAAAGAACGACACTATTCCGGTATACTTAACAAAGTTTGTCCAATGTCAGGATGAACTTTGTAGTGTAGGAATAATTTTATATGATGATGATTAGGTGAGTTTGGCTCTCCTAGGACTTCCTAAGAGTTGGCACAGTTATGAAGGCTCTGTCAACGGACAAGAAAAATTTCCGGATTGGGAACGACTGTGGTCGGATCTAGTGCAAGAGGAGTTCAGGACAAAAACCAAAGATGGATCTTCATCAAAACATGATGATGAAGATGTTTTTTCTTTGGCTTCCAAGGCAAAGAAAGGGAAGGGGAAGAAATTACATTCCAAATTTGAGTCCAGTGAAGATGGCAGGGAGCTACATGTCTAAAGTGAAGTGTTTTCATTGTCACGAGCATGGAAATATTGCCACAAACTGTCCACAAAATACAAAGAACAAGAAGGTTGCTGGAGTTGCATCTAGTGAAGCCCTTGCCTCGAAATTTGAGCTTGAATTCTCATTAATCACATGCATGGTGTTAAGTGCATTGGGATAAGGGTGGTACTTGGATAGTGGTGCTTCATTTCACATGACGGGAGACAAGCCACTTTTCAATGACTTGGAGGAGAAAGATCTCTAGATGCATATTGAATTGGGAGACGACGGAAGGTAAAATGCTATTGGGATTAGTACCATTACCTTTTAGAGGGTTTCAGGTAAACTCTTTCAATTAAAAAATGTAATGCGTGTACCAGGTTTCAAGAAAAATTTAGTCTCAGTTGCAATGTTAGAGGATAGAGGCTATGATGTTGTCTTCAATGAAGGAATTTTTTTTTTACAACACAAAGAAATAGGGCAAGCCAAGCAGATTGGGATTTGAGTTAAGAATCTCTATAGACTTGATGTAGATGCAATTTCTACAAAGCTTCCTACCATTGGGAAGTGTGAGAAATTCATGCAATTGACCCTTGAGAGGGAGCTGGATTTGCATGTAGGTAAGAGTGAACCTCAAGATGTGGAGCAACCACATGAAAGGATCATGGAGTGGGAGCAACCACTCATGTAGATAAACTTTGAGCTATATTGGCAGAGGGAGTGCATGCAACTATACCACTAGGTGAGAGGTGGGGTGGCATGCATGAATAATTCCAAGAATAAGTTTTGGGCAGGATTCATTGAGATAGTGTGGATCTCATGAATCGAACCTGGCTACTAGGAGCCCACAAAGCAGCAGTAGTAGGATCAGTTGGATTGATGTAGTCAGATGTCATGAGGACATGAAATCAATGTGATAGTGTCAGATACTGGACTGTAGATCAGAGTTGGCAGCAAGTGCATTGTGCATGGATGCAGGTGTCAACAACGCAGAGGATCTAGTAGACATGTTCAGTAGGTACCATCAAGTTAGAAGACTTTGATGGCAGATGCATTATATTAATTCAATTTTTTGGAGGCTATTTAGTTTCAGAAGTGTTGCATGCAAAAGTTGCATGTGCGATAAACACTAGTGAAGTGTTGCATGTGCGAGAAACACTAGAGAAGTGTTGCATGCATGAATTAGATGTCACATGCATGGAGTTGCATGTCGCATGCAAGGGTTGCATGTCGCATGCATGGAGTTGCATTTTGCATGCAAGGACATTCGTTTCTTGTTGAGAGGGAGTGTTGATGGTTACAACAAGAAATAGTGAAATTGGCATCCGAAAACAACATCCATGATCCTAGTGAAAATTAAGAACCTACACTAGGGTGGGGCCCACATAGGATATTTTTAGGTGTATGTATATTTAAAGATGTATGTGCATGTCTATTTATAGACGCATGCCTATTTTTATTATCCCTTAATTTAGATAAACATTAAACTGTAATATATTCTCATTATGGACTTGAAAATAGTTAATTGAAGTGGAAAATCAGTTAGCTAAGTGAATTTCGAGTTAAGTGGTTAGTTGGTGGGACATGCAGGTTGAATTTATTTGTAACTGAGTGATTCTAGTTGTAACAGAGTTGGAAGTGCAGTCGTGCATGAGTTGTGCAAGTTGTAAATCAATTTAACTCAGTTAAGTGAGTTAAAGTTAATTGTTCTAGTTGTAACTGCTGATACACTAGTGAGAGATCAAGTGAATTAAATCTTTATTAATTCACATGTAGTGATATCACATGCAACTATTATTAATTGCATTCATGTAAGATCCGGTGGAGACCTAGTTGAGTTCTAGGTGAAAGGGAAGTAAACTATTAGTTATGACATTATCCACTTGAACACATGAAAGCACAGACACATTGGATGAGCCCATGATATTTACGCATTCAAGGTAGGCAAGGAAACCATCATTCAGGGTTATTTACCATCAAGGATTGTGCAGTGGAGGTAGGTTGTCTAGAGACAGTAAATTGGCTAAGGAACTTGCCAATTTTTGTATGACAGTGTGAGACAATTAGTTGATGTACTGAGTGCTCTTGTGATTGGAGCTTTGTATGTAATTGTTTCATTATCCATGATATAATATACATAGAATATAGTGGGGAGCTATAAGCTTTCCCTGGGAAATTATCTATGTTGTGTGTGCTTGATATTTCTTTGTGTTTATGTAATTGGCGATTGTGTTTTTAATTCCATAAATATTTGTAGAAGCGATTCAAGATTTAACTTTAACATATTGTGAGATCAGGTGAATCCAATATATACATGCATATTGTATAATTTCTACACGACGTTGATGTGTTGAGTCCACTGGATTGTGTATGTTCAAGCTTGACTAGTTATTGGGAGGCTCAATGGAGAATTGAACCACTTAGTGATTTCTTAGTAAGTTGATAAACCACTAAGTGCTTGTCGAATAAGCTAATAAACAACTTAGTGCTTGTTTAATTAGCTAATAAATGACTTGGGTGCTTGTCGTAAGCTTGATGAACTACTGCGCAAAGTAAGATGGGCTATCATGGTGCTTTTTGGAAGAGATAATAAATTTCCTGGATAGTGGGATTTAGACTCCTACAAGGATTTCCTTGAAAATATAGTTGATAAAACACCTAGATAATGCATTTAGACTCCTGGAACTAAAAAATACCAAGCTAAGAATTGGATGAATTCCCTGTGCAAGCATACCCTTAGACATCAAATCTGGCTCATGGGTGGTAAAATAAAAGAAATATTGTGGTGTAGTTGGCCTATGGTTGTGTGGGGAGTTGAAGTCCTACCTTTAGTTACCAACCATTTTAATTCTTTTAGATAAGAATAAAATGATTTGTGCATGGTTTTAAGGTTGTGATGGCCTTAATTTGATGATGAATGCTACTATAGTCATGCATATTCATGTGTAGATGTTTGAATGGTGTTCAATACCCTTATTGATGGCTATTTTGGATATTATGTTTTTGATGACTAGTAGCACCTTGGAGTTGCTACTTTATTTATGATTTATGATTTATTTTTATGTTTGTCACCATATTCCTACATAGATACAATGGGAGGTTCATATCTTGTGAAAATGGTTGAACATTAGATTTTTTTGCAATATTTACTAGTTATTGTTTCCTGGATGATGACTTTGAATTATTCATTCACAAATCACCATATTTGGAAAGCACATGATAAAAACCTCATAGTTGAGTTGCAATATTTATTCACTTGTTGGAGGCCAATTCTTGGGCCTTGAAAATCTCTTTCTTAATAATTTTTCATAACATACCTTAATTCTCCCTCTCTTCCCCTAACTTAGTGTTCTATAGGAAATTTGGTTAATCTAGGAATCTGAGAAAATAAGAAAAATATCCTTTGCATATGGGATGGATTTCATCAAGGATGGATTTTTTGAGTAAGTGTACTTCATACATGGTGATCCGGGTGGGCTCAACTTGAGGTGTTATTTTGTATAAGAACCAAGTTTCCTTATTATAATGCAGTCGCATCTAGGACCTAGGGAATCTAGAGGTGAGTGACATTAAGAAGATACGAGAAGGCCCATGTGCATCAGGTGCCATATTAAGTTGGAGGATATGGATAAAAATACATCTATGATTCAAGAGTGGAAACATTGGACACCCCTATTGAGCCCCAGATGACTGTTAGCTAGGATACCATGTAAGTGGTCCATATCACTTTTGAGAGTGAGTTGGATCCAAGCATCTCGAGGTTTGATAATGTAAATATTGAACAACATTGGAACTCCCAGATAGCCTCCAAACTTAATATAACACAAAAAATTTGGAAAATATGATGGGGAAGAAATAGTGGGGCCCACACTATCTGTTGACATGGCAGGGCCACATGGAGTCTTGACATAGCTCATCTCTCATTTCCTCTTTCTTTCTTTCATCATTGAATGTCGTAGGTTGTGAGTATGATTAGTGCCCCTCATTCACCATATGCCCCCATATATTATCATGAGTTAATGGGGGCATCTAAAATGAGAAACCAGTTTTTTTAATCCCAACTTGATTTTAAAGAACCCATAGTTAGAGTTAATAGAAAAACCTTGCAAAGCACAATGGAGAAGGGCTAGACTAGGCCTGTGTTTGAGTTAACATGCTGGTGCCACATGGCCCATATTTGGATGCCACATGTTAGCATAATGATGACGTGGAACCATGGCATGCTAACATGGTAGTGCCATGTGGCCTAATATGATTGGATAAACTTGAAATGGGTATAAATTTCAATCTGGAAGTCAGATTGTAATTAAATTTATATCACCAAAAATATCTCAATAGTCTAAATGAAATGGTGGAATTTGTTTTTGAGTTGTGACGATGTTGGAAAAAGGAGGATCTTTGTAGCCCGATCTTCACAACAGATCTTTGAGGTTGGGTTCAATTTGTTGAGATTCAACATCCACACCTAGTGCAATAAGCATATGGTTTCATTAAGCACCCAAACTAGGGTGGGGCCCACAATGTTATTTTTGGATGCATGTCTATTTTTATTATCTGTCAATTTATATGGAAATTAAACTGTAATCTATTCTCAATGTGGACTTGAATGAGTTAACTAAAACTTTCAAATTCAGTTAGCTAGTGGATTTCGAGTTAGAGGTTAGTTGGTGGGACATGCAGATTAATTCTAGTTGTAAAAGAGTTTGATTTGCAGTGGTGCATGAGTTTGTGCAAGTTGTAAATAGTTTAACTCAATTAAGTGAGTTAAACTCAGGTGTGGTAGTTGTAACCGAAGATACAAGTAGGGAAAGATCAAGTGAATTAAATATTAATTAATTCACATGTAGTGATCTCACATGCAAGTGAAGATTTACTATTATTAGTTGCATTCATGTCAGATCTAGTGGAGACCCAATTGTGTTCTAGGTGAAAAGGAAGTTGACTATCAGTTATAACATTATTGGCTTGCACACATGCAGCCAACCACACATTGGAGTGCCCATGATACTTGCACAATCAAGGTGGGAAATAGTTCCTATCTTTTAGGGATATTGACCATTAGGGATTGCACAAGCAAGGAAGATTATCAGGAGGTTAGAGAGTGGCTAAGTATTGGTCAGTTTTCTGTGTGGACAGTGTGAGACAGATAGTTGAATGTTGGAGACTCTTGTGAGAAGAGAAAGACATTGTATTTGTTCCATGGTCCATGCTTAATATACAATAGAAGATAGTGGGGTTTCTAGCTGTAAGATTTCCCCTATAAATTATATGTGTTTTGTGTGATTGATCTTTCTTCATGTTCATGTGATTCGCGATTGTGTTTTTAATTTCGAAAAAGATTGTAGAAGTGATTCAATATTTAACTTTAGTACATTTTTAGACCGGGTGAATCCAAGATATACATGATTTTTGTATAATTTATACATGGTATCGAGCACAAGAAATTTTAGAAGTGAAGCAGGAGCTGAGTTTGTGATTGGATAGAATTCAAATTTGCAGAAAGACTTTCTTGGTGCTACAACTGATTCAAGATCAAAATGGATTTAAATGGATTGAGGTTAGAGTATGCACTCGAGGGCAGCTCAAACTATATTTCTTGGAAGGATAGGTTGGAGGCAGTATTCGAAGACAATGGCTAGAAGGAATTCATTGACAATGAAATTCCTAAACCCACTGTGACAGATGCTACAAATCTTGATGCATGGAAAAAGAAAGTGGCAACGGCGAGGAGGATCCTGTTGGAGGAAGTACGATACCACATTGTCTTAAGCCTCCATTGGAAAGCCACACCATATGCAATGTGGAAGGCTATTATGCATCTATTCCAAAGCAGCAACGACCATAGGAATTGGTGCTCAAAGATAAACTTAGGAAGATCAAGATGGAAAAGGGCGACAACATTCCAAAATATCTCACAAAGTTTTTGCAATGTTGGGATGAACTGGGGAGTGTGGGAATAACAGTTGCTGATGATTATTTGGTGAGTTTGGCTCTCCTAGGACTTTTGAACAGTTGGCATAGTTATGAAGACTCTGTCAACGGACGAGAAAAATTCCTAGATTGGGAACGACTGTGGTCAGATTTGGTGCAGGAGGAGTTTAGATGGAACACCAGAGATGGCTCTTCATCTAAGCATGATGATGAAGAGGATTATGCTTTGGATGCTAAGGCGAAGAATGAGAAAGGAAATAAATTACATTCTAAATCCAAATCTAAAGGAAAGAAGTAGGACATGTCCAATGTGAAGTGTTTTCACTGTCACGAACACGAGAATTTTGCTACTAACTATCCAAAAAAGAAGAATAACAAGAAGGTTGTTGGATCTGAAGCTGGTGAGGCCCTTGCCTCAAAATTTGAGCTTGAATTCTCATTTATTGCATGCATGGTTTCAAGTGCATTGGGATTGGTGTGGTATTTGGATAGTGGTGCTTCCTTTCACATGACGGGAGATAAGGAAATTTTCAGTGACCTGGAGGAGAAAGATCTCCAGATGCATATTGAAATGGGAAACAAAGGATGGTACAGTGCTACCAGGATTGGTACCATTAAATTTCAAAAGGATTTAGGTAAATGATTTGAATTAAAATATGTAATGCATGTACTAGGTCTGAAGAAATTTTTTCTCTTAGTCGCAATGTTAGAGGACAAAGGCTATGACGTTTTTTTTTGTGATGGAAAATATTTCCTGTGACATAAAACAACGATTCAAGCCAAGAGGATAGGGATTCAAGTTAAGAATATCTACAATCTAGAGGTAGATGGTTGTGTTGCCATGATGGGCAAGGTGGAAAAAGTGGTGAGCCAGGATGAGGGCGACTTATGACACAGGCGATTGGGCCATCTTCATCACGGAGCCTTGAAATTTATGCAACAAATTTCTACTATAATTCCAATGGGAACACTTGATCAGTTAGATCCATGTAAGGGTTGCACCATGGGGAAGCATGTAAATTCCACCTTTCATGAGAAGGAGAGCCTAACTTCAGGGATCCTTGAGAGAGTTCAAATAGACGCATGTGGACCATTCTCCATTTCTTCAACATCAAAACATAAGTACTATGTAATCTTTGTTGATGACTTTTCTCATAAATACTGGATATTCTTCATGCAGAAGAAAGATCAAACATTCTCTAAGTTTTGTGAGTTTAAGGCATTTGTGGAGAAAGAGTCAAGGAAGCACGTGAAGGATATTAGGAGCGATAATGGTGGAGAATACATCTCTAACGAATTCAAGAAATTCTGCAGCGAAGAAGGAATTCAAAGAGAACTCATAGCGCCTCATAACCCATAGCAAAATGGGGTTGCGGAGAGGAAGAACAAAACGATCGTGGGTGCAGCACGAGCGATGTTGCATGATCAAGAACTACCAATGCATTTGTGGGTTGAAGCATGCAACACTACGTTTTATGTGCATAACCGTTGTCCTCATAGAGTACATGGCATGAGTACACCTAAAGAGGATCTCATTGGTAAGAAACTTGATGTTTCACACTTTAATATTTTTGGCTCATCTGATTATGTGCATGTGACCAAGGACACTAGGAAGAAGCTAGAACCAACAGCTAAGGTTGGGATTTTTTTTGGGTGCACAGGAACACCCCATAATTATCTTGTGTATTTTCTAAAAAATAGAATGAATGTTGTGCGACGGGATATAAAATTTGATGAGGGGAAAGCCATGTGGTTTTCCCTTGAGAGGGAGTTGGACTTGCATGTAGAGGAGGAACTATTGGTTCCAAAATATGAGACTCAAGAGGTGGATCAACCACATGTGGAGGATCATGGAGTGGATGAAGCCACTCATGCAGAGTCATCCATCAAAAATGGAAAAAGGTGCACCACGGAAGCTGATAGGTTGAGACTTGATGTTGCACAGAATATAGGATCCCCTAATTCACAACGCAGACAAAGACAGTCTCTTGACCGATTGACTGGATACATGGCTCTCATGAGAAAATGTATCGTGACTGAACCATATTCCTTTCAGGAATCAGTACAACAACCTACTCGTGTTGATGTAATGGTGGAGGAGTATGATTACATTGTCAAAAAAAATGCATGGGAGATAGTCCCAAGACCAGTTGACAAATCAGTTGTAGGTTCGAGATGGATCTACAAGGTGAAAAAGCTGCTGATGAGAGTGTGGAGAAATACAATGCTAGATTTGTGGCCCGGGGTTTTTCACAGGTCTAGGGGATAGATTATGATGAGACCTTTGCACCTGTCGCAAGGTACTCTTCCATAAGATCCATCCTTTCCCTCTCGGTGCAGATGGGCTGGCGCATTCATCAGATGGATGTGAAAACTACGTTTCTCAATGGGATCATTGAGGAAGAGGTCTACATAAAGTAGCTTAAAGGTTTATAGATCTTCAATAAAGAGTCGCATGTGTGCAGACTCAAAAGAGCGTTCTATGGGATGAAGCAAGAACCCCGTGCTTGGTACACTCAGATAAACAACTATTTCACTGGATGGGGCTTCATCCAAAGTGAAATGGATGCAAACCTGTACCAGATTGTGGTTGATGGTAAGCTATTGATCATTTTTCTGTTATGTTGATGATTTAATTTTGACTCGTGATGAGCAGCAGATACACTCATGCAAGGAGGATCTTGCAAGAGAGTTCGAAATGAAGGACATGGGACTCCTTCATTACTTCCATGGATTGGAAATATGGCAGCGGGATTGTGAGATTTTTGTGTCTCAAGGAAAGTACAGAAAGGAGATACTGGGTAAGTTTAACATGGAGAGTTGAAAACCCATAGATACTCCTCTTCCAAGAAATTTAAGGAAAGAGGATGCTACTTCTGGAGAGGTAGTGGATGCTATTGTCTACCGACATTTAGTGGGTTCATTAACATATCTAGTGAACACGAGACCAAACATATGCTACGCAGTTAACCAACTGAGTCAAGCTATAGTTAATCCTACCAAGCTCTTTTGGAAGGCGGGGAAGCATGTCATGAGATACCTGAGGAGCACATCAAAGTATCGTCTATGGTACAGACAGACGGATGGAGTGAATTTGCATGGCTTTATGGATGTAGATTGGGATGGCAGTCCATCAGAAAGAAAGAGCACATCAGGGGGGATCTTTAGCATTGGGTCAACATAAGCTTCCTGGTACAGCAGGAAAACGATTCGTGGCACTCAGTTCAGTGAAATCAGAATACATGGAAGCAAGTTACGCTGCATGTGAGGCTATCTATATGAGAAAGATATTGGTTGGCTTGTTTGGTTCTCAGATGGATCCGACAGTGATTCATTGTGATAATAAGAGTTGCATTAAAATTTCGATTAATCTTGTGTTTCATGATAGGTCCAAGCATATAAAATATCTGGTACCATCATCTCAAATATTGTGTGCAGAGAAGAATCATGTTGCTACAGTACATTCCCACGGAAGATCAAGATGCAGATGTTCTGACGGAGGTGCTCACCAAGAGAAAATTCGAATACCATAGAGATAGGATCGAGGTGAAGGATAATCCCTTTCTTGTTGAGAGGGAGCGTTGAGATTCAACAGGAAGATTCGTCACCCACGCCTAGCGCATTAGGCACTTGGTTGCATTAAGCACTTGGTTGCATTAAGCACCTAGTTGCATTAAGCACCTAGTTGCATTAACCACCCAAACTAGGGTGGGGCCCACAGTGATATTTTTGGGTGCATGTCTATTTTTATTATCCCTTAATTTAGATGGACATTAAACTGTAATATATTCTCAATGTGGACTTGAATGAGTTAACTGAAACTGGAAAATTCAGCTAGCTAGTGGATTTCGAGTTAGAGGTTAGTTGGTGGGACATGCAGAGTAATTCTAGTTGTAACAGAATTCGAAGTGTAGTGGTGCATGAGTTTGTGCAAGTTTTAGATAACTCAGTTAAGTGAGTTAAACTCAGTTGTGCTAGTTGTAACTGAATATACAAGTAGTGAGAGATAAAGTGAATTAAATGTTAATTAATTCACATGGAGTGATCTCACATGCAACTAAATATTTACTATTATTAGCTGCATGCATGTTAGATCCAATGGAGACCAAGTTCAGTTCTAGGTGAAAGGGAAGTTGACTATCAATTGTGACATTATTGTCTTGCACACATGCAACCAACCACCCATTGGAGTGCCCATGGTACTTGCACAGTCAAGGCAGGCAATAATTCCTATCTTTTAGGGATCCTTACCATCAAGGATTGTGCAAGCAAGGCAAGCTGTTAGGAGGATGGAAATTGGCTAAGTATTGGTCAGTTTTCTGTGAGGATAGTGTGAGACAGATAGATGAATGTTGGAGGCTCTTGTGAGAAGAGAAATACATTGTATTTGTTTCATGATCCATGCTTAATATACAATAGAAGATAGTGGGGTTTTTAGCTGTAAGCTTTCCCCGAGAATTTATTTGTATTGTGTGTGATTGATCTTTCTTCATGTTCATGTGATTAGCGATTGTGTTTTTAATTCTGCAAAAGATTGTAGAAGCGATTCAATATTTAACTTTAGCAAATTGTTAGATCGGGTGAATCCAAGATATACATGCTTGTTGTATAATTTCTACACAATTATTAAGTAACTCCTTTCATAGGCTGAGATAATACAAGGGTGTGGGAGGTAGTATTACAATTTTTCTTTAATGTCGAGGGTAAATGGCATGAAAATCTAATGGTGCTATGAATTGTTTCATAGAAAGGTGTGTAGAATAAGCATATGCATCTTTTCCTTTCGATTTTATCTATCTATGAGGAGGTTATATCTTTCAAAATGAAATAAGAAGACAGTCCTTACAACCCTCTAATTTTTCACTTTAACATATAACACAAATTAGAATTGAAATTGAAATCAAACAATAATAAGAAACCAAAGGAAACATAAATCAGACACACTCAAAACCAAAACCCTACTATTGCAAGAAAGCATGAATTCAAAAAAAACATTCAATTATTAAATCACACTTACAAGCAGATAAAAGGTTAAGGGTTACTAACAATAGTGGTAGAGCGTTATGTATCTGCCAATGTCTTTGCCATGAATCAAACCGATGAAGATTGAAAACAATAATAAAGAAGAAAATATCCACCTATTTGAGGTAGATTTAAAAGTTTTTAAATAGAAAATAAGGAAAAGTAAGATAGATCTAAATATGATTCACAACTAGGCACAAATGCACACAAGAAAACTTGGAAATTTTCATGAGAAAACCTATCAAAACCCTTAGTTAAGACCTTGAACGCTATGTGAGAAAGGTAAAAAAGAGTTGAAAGAGCTAACAATGCTCTGTCAGAGAGAAAACTAGATATTTGTTATTGTTAATGACACTCTGCTAAGCCAATAGAGGAGAAATGAGAGGGTTCTTAACCCAGATCTAAAGTTTTCAGGAAAAGGGCTTCAAAAACAAGTTTTCCTATGACTCTTAATCATTAAAAAATGTAAACTTTGAAATGAGAACTGTAAATTCAAAATGAGAAATCTAGCCAAAAAACCCCCAAAAAACATGAAAAACAACCTAAAAATGAAAAATGTTGATGTTGCAATACTAGAATGCTGGAAAAACTTAAAATTTTGACAAATTTTCAACCATGACATTATGTAACAAATTTATGACAAAAAAAACTTCCAAAATGAACAGCTGAATGAAAGAGTCATTATACCAAGAGTAATTTATTTTTTAAATGCTAAAAATATGACGACTTTAAAATCTTATCCCTAGACAACTTGACACATTGCAACAAATATTTTAAAAGTCAACCATAAAAAAGACACACAATGTAGGCAAACTTGACCCATTGTAATGAAAACTTAAAGACCAACCATGAAATTGACCCATTGTGAGGGTGGACTTGATCCATTATAACGAAAATTTTAAAATCAACAATCAAATTGACAGATAATGAGATCGGGCTGCTAGTCGAGGATCAACACAGACCCTATAGAAAAAATAAAAAATTATATATATATATATATATATATATATATATATATATATATATATATATATATAACTAACATTGAGAAAAAAACACAGAAAGTTTAAAAAATAATAGTAATTAAATAAAAATATATATGAAATCACAAAAAAAAAAAAAAAACATGATTAAAAACAAAAAGTAAAACATTCACAAAAAGAAAAACACAAAAACTTAAAATAAATAAATATATATATTAGAACATAAAATGTTAAAAAACATGGCAAAAAATAAATAAATATAAAAACATGGGAAAATATACACAAATATAAAAACACATATAAAAAGACAAAAAATAAATCAAATATAAAAAAATGTAACAATAAAATAAAACAAAATTAACTTAAGTAAAGCTATAAAAAAAATAAAATAAAAATGCACAAAAGTATCTAGAAACAAAATAATTAAAAAAAAGGAAATTAACCCCAAAAAAATAATAATAACAATAATTAAAAAAACGTTATAATTAAATTAAAAACATAAAAAAAAAAAAAAAAACATTATAATAATAAAAAACAATTAAAAAAAAAAACAGAATTAAAAACATTAAAAACATTTAAAAAAAAAACATCTATAAAAATAAAATTAAATAAGAATTAAAATTCAGGCCTCCCCCGCTTAGCTCAGTGACCCTAGGCTTGGATGGTCGATTCTTAGAATCGGCCATCCAGCGAAGGGTTGTTGGGCTAGCTGACCGATTCTCAGAATCGTCCAACCAACCCTAGGTCGCTCGCTTGGATGGCTGATTCTCAGAATCAACCAGCTAGCCTAGTGCCATTGGGTTGGGCTAGCAGGACCTGATTTTTTTTTTCTTTGATAATTTTTATAAATGTTTTTTTTATTTTTGTTTACTTTATGTTCTTTATTTTTATTATAATGTTTTTTATTTAATGTTTTCAATATAATTTTAATGTTTTTTTTGTTTATTTTTAAATTATCTATTTTTTTTTATTTTTTTGTTTTTGGCTAATCCTCTATTTTTTATAGTTTTTAAAATTTTTTTTTTACACATTAATTTTTATTTTTATTTTTAAATTTTTTATGTTTTTATATTTTTGCAAAAAAATTAAAAATGTTTTTATAAAAATAATTGCAAAGAAAAACAAAAAAACACATGTTTGGAAAATAGTTTAAAAACTAACATTAAAAAATTGTTAAATAATCAACATTTAAAAAAAATTGTACATACTAAGGACATAAGAAAATTTAAAGTGTCAAAAATGTGTTAAAAAAATGTTGATGTTTTTCAAATCTACATAAAAAACACCAAAATTTCAAAAAAAATATCCACACTAATACATTAGAAAATTTAAATTGTAAAAAACAAGCCCTCTAAAAAAAGGGTTGATGTTGCATCAACACTTTTTAAAATCAGCCTGAAAATCACTAACATTTAAAAAAATGTTGATACTTGATACATAAGAAAATTTAAAGTGTCAAAAATATGCTCCCAAAGAAAAAGGTGCATCCTGAATCAACAATTTTCAAAATCGGATTATTTTTTTCTACCTCAAAAAAATGGGTATTCGGTACAGTTCCCATTTCAAATTTTACATTGTTATTATACAGAAATGAGAAAAACAAAGAAAATCTACAAGATTACCAGAAAAAAAATATAGAGAAGGAATCACTAAGATTCCTAGTTAAGTTGCCAGTTATGTTAATATAATTTCCCCTACAACAGTAGTGTAATTTATACCCACAGTCCTACCTAGTGTTACCCAATCTGTTTATCTGACTATCACATGCATGTAAGGAAAGGAAATTATGAAACAAATATAGTTTTAATATCTAACACCTTACAATAAAGAGGTGGATGTCTTGTGTAGTTAGGCAACAGGGCTCCATAGATCCTTGCTCCTAAGTTCTCTACATCAATTTCCTACAAACAAAAAATAATTCTGAAAACCCATTTTCCTACAACACCTATTTGTATTAGCATGATAAACCAAACCCAAATATATTAATCAATAGACATAAATGATTTGGTTAGTGGGGTGAGGAGGAATAAATTGTTTACATTATACCAAAAAATTACAAAAGTCACTCCTCTATAGCCTTTGTTCAATGGTCCTCCTCTTGCAAAAGTCACTTTCAAGACTCCCAAAGTTTGCAACATATTGTAAGGAAGACCATAAGTCTGTATTCCAACAACACTTTGTTCCATTAAAGGAATTTATTTTATAGATAGTTTGGAGGAGTGATCACATTGCACTTAGAAACTTTGTTAACCAATTTTGATATGGTCCTTTCATCCTTAACCTTGAAAAGTGATCAAATTTGAGGGCGGAAACGTGAAGCTGGGTTACACTTTTGTGAGAATCGGGGGCAGAAATTTTTTTTCGGCAATAGTTCGGCCGAACATTTTATTAAGTTCGGCCGAACTTTTGAGTCCATTTAGATTGACGGCACAGTGACGGCGCAGCAAACATAATTTTTGCCGGAGGTTTGGAAAACCGGCAACAGGAGTTCGGCCGAACTTATAGAAAAGTTTGGCCGAAATAGGAGTTCGGCCGAACTTTTACTTTCGGTCGAACTATTTTCTATAAATAAATCGCCCGCGAAAGCTGTAAGGTTACTGTTTTCATTGTTGGTGCGATTTTTGCTGCTCTGTTTCTGATTGCCGTGTTGGTGCTCTGTTCCTGCTGGTCGAGTTGTTGCTCTGTTCCGCGCTGGTCGAGTTGTTGCTTTGTTCCGCGTTGGTGCTCTGTTCTTGCTGGTCGAGTTGTTGCTCTGTTCCTGCTGGTCGAGTTGGTGCTCTGTTCCTGCTGGTCGAGTTGGGCTCTGTTCCTGCTGTTATGTAGTTACGTCCGCCATCGTGAAAATCTGCCGGGTATGTAGTTACGTCCGCCATACCTAAAATCAGTATGTAGTTACGTCTGCCATCCCTAAAATCAGTATGTAGTATGTAGAATCATCCATACTCTTCCATTAAAATGATATCATTTGTCTCCCTGAAATAACAAAGTGATGGGAAACCTCTTGGAAGTGAAAAAACTATGTAAAGTGCTGTGAAATTAATACATACATACATACATATATATATATATATATATATATTTTTTTTTTTAAATTTCTGTTTTAGGATTTTTCTATCTAAATATGATACTTGCATTTTTTAGTAGGGATGAATCAACCGGAAGGTTTTTCACGGTTTAGAGGTTCCATTTGCGTTGTAATTAGTTTATTACCTTTGGCAGTTCACAATCACATCCCATTTTTTCTAATTCAGATATATACCAGAAAATACTAGAAAATCTTGGCTAAGCTTCTTCAGTAGTGAAATGAAAGAGATTGGATGAATATTTGGGAAACTGATGAAAAAAATATTTTTGAAATATTACATTCTTCTCTGCAAGGTAAATAGTACTATGACATGGCCCAAAATATTTGATGCAGTCACAAAGAACTTAACACCTTAATAAGTTTTAGCGTATATCTCCACTGCAGCAACAATAAGATTAATGTTGAGTCATCTTTCAATTGTCACGTTAGCGTATATCTCCACTTTCAATTGTCACGTTAGCTAAGCCATCATGCTACATATAGCTGTGTAGTGCAACTGATCAGTCCAAAAAACTAATACAGTCAGATACATGCCATCAAGCAGGTATGAAAACAGTCCCAAATATAAACATATTTTCAGGAATATTTCAAATATATAAAGTTCTCCTGTTTGCCTTGTAGGTGTTGTATAATGATACCATGGTTTTTATTGTAGTTTTCAACTTTTTAATACTAGTTTTTTTCAAAGAGAAAAAAATCGTAAACTTTCATTAGAGAGAGATTACATGTTACATATAGCTGTGTAGTGCAACTGATCAGTCCAAAAAACTAATACAGTCAGATACATGCCATCAAGCAAGTATGAAAACAGTCCCAAATATAAACATATTTTCAGGAATATTTCAAATGTTTGCATAGTAAGCTCGGTGCTTAACTTACTATACCTTTTTAATACTAGTTATATCATCATGGTATCTAATACTATGTTTTGACTTTCGAAGAGCAATGAACAATTATGGTTTTCATTGTAATATGATTATAGACATATTTTCTTTATAAAATAGATTAATCAGCATGGTATCATGGTTTCTAATGTAATATGTAACTTTTTAAGAGCAATATATTGTGAAGGTTTCTAATAGTATTCTTCACTATCTTTCTCTATGTCCTCTTCAACTATGGTTCAAATATCCTTCACTATGTCCTTCTCTTCAACTATAGTTCAAATATCCTTCTCTATGTCCACATATTTTCTTTATAAAATAGATTAATCAACATGGTATCATGGTTTCTAATGTAATATGCAACTTTTTAAGAGCAATATATTGTGAAGGTTTCTAATAGTATTCTTCACTATCCTTCTCTATGTCCTCTTCAACTATGGTTCAAATATCCTTCACTATGTCCTTCTCTTCAACTATAGTTCAAATATCCTTCTCTATGTCCACATATTTTCTTTATAAAATAGATTAATTAGCATGGTATCATGGTTTCTAATGTAATATGTAACTTTTTAAGAGAAATATATTGTGAAGGTTTCTAATAGTATTCTTCACTATCCTTCTCTATGTCCTCTTCAACTATGGTTCAAATATCCTTCACTATGTCCTTCTCTTCAACTATAGTTCAAATATCCTTCTCTATGTCCTCTTCAACTATAGTTCAAATATCCTTACCCTTCTCTTCAAATATAGTTCAAATATCCTTACCCTTCTCTTCAATTATAGTTCAAATATCTTTTTATACAATGATGCCAACTTCTAAATTCGTCCTCCTCTTCATCTATAGTTCAAATATCTTTGTCTTTAACCATAGTTCAAATATCTTTTTCTATAGTTCAAATATCTTTCTCTTCAACCATAGTTCAAATATCTTTTTCTACATGGATGCCAACTTCTAAATTCCTATCGTTCAAATATCCTTTTCTACATAAATGCCAACTTCTAAATTCTTTGTCTTGATTCTTTTTCCTTTTTTTCCCTGAATAGTTAGTTGCTTGTAAAATTTGAGTTTCCAAAAATCTGAATATGTCTATTGTTCTTCTCTTCAACTATGGTTCAAATATCCTTCCCTATCTCTCTCTCTTCAACTATAGTTCAAATATCCTTTTCTATATGTCTAAATTCTTTTATAGAAATAAAATAATTTGGCCCCTATTTTTAAGGTCATTTGAATTGATGCATAGTCAAAGTAAAACTCCATGGCTTTCGATTGATCATTATCATTACTTTATGGAGGGATAAACTTGTAGCATGCACCATTGAAACTCCTTCAATATGTCCATTGTTCTTTGGCTCATATCCTTCTTTATCTCCTCCTCTTCAACTATCGTTCAAACATTGTTCAAATATCCTTTTCCATATGGATGTCAATTTTAGATAAATTCTTTGTCTTGATTATTTTCTTTTCCCTTTTCCCCTGTATAGCCAGTTGATTGTAAACTTTGAGTTTCAAAAAATGTGAATTTGTGAAAGCTCTTTTTCGTTTGTAAATAGTGGTCGATTTTTGCAGGTGATTTGAAGATAAAAATAAAATAATTTGACCCCCTTTTTTATGGCCATTTGCAATTGATGCACTTTAACTAAAGTAACTCCATGGATTTGGATTAGTGCTGGGGCATTAGACTCTTTTCCTTGAAGCAAATGGCTAAGAAATTGTTAGTGCGTGAAGGATCACATCTTTCTTTTGAAAGGAAAACTTCTCCTTAGCGAGTCAAAATCCCCCATCGGAAGAGCTTCTGAAGACCTACAGGTCTTTAGATGATTTCCACAAATGCTAGGTCACCTCCAGATTTGAACTAGACCAATATTGAATGACCTAATACAAGTTTTACATATTCCAAACATTTTGAAAGAGGGAACATTCCAGGAAAACATGCCAAGAACATTTCTTATTGTTTCTGGAAAAATTAGTGTTGTTATCACCTTCAGCGAACTAGATGGCTCTACTTTGAAGTCTTCATTAAACTGTTTCCTTTTCTAATTATGCTTGCTTTCTCCCCTCCAAAATTTTCAAAGACTGCAAGTCTTTTTCAGTAAAAATTGCATTTACATTATTGTCAAAAAACCTAGAAATGAATTCTTCTACTTCTAAAAGATCCTTTTATTTTCTGTTGCCTTATTTCCTATTTCTCCCCCCTAGCACAATTACCAGTACAGTTAGAATTTAACAGCCCCAAACTGGATTTTACTCTCAGGTTCGACCTGAAAACATAGTTTTTCCTCAAGTTTCTCCACTGGTTCTATGTCCAACTTGGATAACCTACAGTTCAATATCCTTCTTTTCATTTGTTATATCCCCTCTTGGATAACCATAATATCTTGAAATGGAGCTAGCAAACTCAAATACAGTATTGCAAATCCCTGGCTCAGTTAGATGAGGATTACATATGGTCTTGAATGAGCATTTGAACTCTTTAGATATATATCTAAAGAGTCCAAAAGCTCATTCAAGACCATATGTAATACATAGCGTATTCATATAATATAAAAACTTTAATCCATGTGCTTAACCTTAACATTGACACAAATGGAATTTACAATTTTACTCACTGCTTTAGGATAGAAAAATATGCAGATGAATATTGCCCACATATATGAAGTCAAAAGGGATAGATTAAAAAGGGATGCTTCGGTCATCTATAAAAGATAAATTAAAGAAGCATGACATATTAAAGTAATGTAAATTAGATATGCGTACCAATTATGTTCATATAACACAACAAATAGATGATTCAATACAAATGTCACATAGAAGCATTTGAATGTAAATTAAAAATGTGTAATAATTATGTCCTCGTTTAATATGTACAATATGTTTGGTTGAATCCACATGAAAAACAAGACTCCCAATCATGAGAAGAGGAAATTGCATCTTATTTCTCCCCCCTAGCACAATTACCAGTACAGTTAGAATTTAACAGCCCCAAATTGGATTTTACTCTCAGGTACTGGAACCTCTACAAAGGTTCGACCTGGAAACATAGGTTTTCCTTAGGTTTCTCCACTGGTTCTATGTTCAACTTGGATAATCTACAACAACATCCTTCTTTTCATTTTTTATATCCCCTCTTGGATAACCATAATATCTTGAAATGGAGCTAGCTAACTCAAATATAGTATTGCAAATCCCTGGCTAAGTTAGATGAGGATTACATATGGTCTTGAATGAGCATTTGGACTCTTTAGATATGCGTACCAATTTTGTTCATATAACACAACAAATAGATGATTTAATTTACAAATGTCACATAAAAGTCATATTTATCTCATGGGCCTTCAACTTAAATTATATAATTGTTTGACCCCCAGAAATGTCATTCAATACCTCAAAATGACTCCAAAGGGTTTTAGACCTGAATTCTCCACCCCCCATTAAAATGACCTTACAAGTTGATTCTTTCAGTTTTTTCACTCTATAAGCATCAACGTACGATTATGCATGATGGAGAATCTCTAGTGCTTTCCCTTGTTAATATATTTAATAATCTCAATATTTATTTAAAAGTATCAATAGTATTTCGACCATGAGATTTGAACAATGTGATGTCGTTGAAATACTATTGATACTTTTAAATAAATATTGAGATTATTAAATATATTAACAAGGGAAAGCGCTAGAGATTCTCCATCATGCATAATCGTACGTTAGATTTGGTGATAATTGTCTCCATATTTTGGCTTTCTGACCCGCAAAACATAATTATTTTACAAGGGAGGGAAGGAGGGATGATCACATTGACTTGCTTGATGACATGTCTATGAAGATTAACTACCTCAAGGTCTATTTTTTTGCGTAGGGAAAGAGACACATTCCCATGTCTGAGCATGAAAACATTCTTTGATATTGTTAATGCCTATAGTGTTTACTTCTACAAGTTCTATAGGCAGAGTCTGTAAAGGGCCAGGTAGCCTCTAGATCTCATCTTTTATGAAAGGTGACATATCTAGTAAATGCCCCTGCAGTCAATCTCTGGAATGGATCTAAATAGAAGTTCTTCATTTTAATATCCGTAAAACACAACTCTAAGGTAAACTATGTACATGTTCCATTCATCATGAACACAAACTTCACAAGCTTGAGGTAATGAACACGAAATAAAATTCCTTCTTGGAACAGCTTCATGTGCCTCCTTGGCTTTGGAGCATTTTCCATGTTTTCCATAACCAAGACCCAAATAATTAGGCACTGGTTTGTAATCATCATCTCAAAATGACCTAGTAGATGAAAAATTACCATGTTTGTAATCATCGTTTCACATCATCTACATATGACCCTTCTACACGTTATATGATTGAATTCATCCCCTCTACCTAGACCATGATTGATTGTGACATTAGGTGAATAAAGGAAATTTGATAAGGAAGGGATCACTATAAGTTTGTCCTCCACCCACTCCATATCCAGTGATTGCCTATTTTTTCTCTTCCAACATTTTATTTTGGAAATTCATTTTGGTAGTTAATTCTACTAATAGTCACAACACACCTGGAAGTCAAAGAAATTGTTATATACACTACTAAACTCAATTAACATTGTTTTTTATTGGACTTTACAATAACAAACAACATAGAGTTCATTAATGTAGTGTGGTGTGGCTATCGATAAAATTAGCTGCTAATGAATTTCGAGAATAGAAAGTTGGAAGTGGAAAATTGAGAAATCACTAGCTATGGGGCGGATGGAGGAGGACAAACTAGAAACTCTCCTCTGCTTATAAATTGTATTTTATTCACCTGTTGTCACAATCATTCATTGGATAGGTAGAGAGGATGACATGCCAAAAATTCATGCATATAATATGTAGAAGGGGTCATGTATGAGATGGTGTGAAGTGATGATGATGGACATGGTAAATTTTCATCTGCCAGGTCATTTTAAGATGATGATGACAAACCAATACTAGCCATTTTAAGGTTATAATCATTAACAAGAAATATGGGGAGGAAATTCAAATGTCTCATCATGGAAATTATAAAAATTGTAAGGATGGGGTTATAAGCGTTATGGAAATTGTAAGTGCCAAATACTGAGGAACAAACCATATTTGCTTCTCAAAAACTTTATTTGATATATTCTTAAAAAACCAAGTACAAATTGTAGTAATCCTTCTTGCCTTCCATATAGATAATGAAAATGATTGTTCCAAGTCTCATGTTGCTTCTCATGTTATTTTATAAACCTTGATTGGAAAGAAAAATAGGAGGGCAAAAATGTAAGAAATATAGAACATACTAGATTTAACAGCCCCAAACTGGATTTTACTCTCAGGTACTGGAACCTGTACAAAGGTTCGACTTGGAAACATAGTTTTTCCTTAGGTTTCTCCACTGGTTCTATGTTTCACACATGATCAATTATTGTTTTGAAAGTTGTCTTCTACATAATTTGTGTACACTAAATTACAAATTGATTTTTTGAAATCTATTTTGTGAATGTCGACCAATAGACATATATCATGGAGGATGAAAGACGAAGATCAGCCGAATCCCATATGGAGGTTCAGGGATCGGAGGATGTTCACGGTATTTAAATATAATCTTAAATCTCCATACATGTGTGTACATATGGAATTGATTTGTTTATTAACTTTGTGAGTGCAATTAGTTGTTAATAAGTTTCATATTTTAATTTTTAGGAGGCAAGAGAAGGGTTTCTACTCCATCCACGGAGCGTGGCCAAGGTTCAACCGGTCGAGGGATGACTGGTAGCAGGTTGCGGGAAGGGGGTGATATTTATTCCCCCGAAGGCCAATCAACGGCTGCTGGTTCTGAACAGGGTCACTGTGGGTCTGGTTCTCAGCAGCGTCATTCTGGGGTTGGTTCTCAGCAGGGTCATGTTGGAGATGATGTTAACCAACAACATCAAGGTTGCCATCAATTTCAATATTTTTTCATTAAATTTGTACAACTTTTTTTACACGTGTTTTTTTTAATATACGAAATTTTATATATATTGATGCAGAGGCTGAAAATGTTCGAGCCAGTGGTCAAAAAAGACGCAGGGCAGCGCGCTACATTGAAGAAGAAGGCTGTCAACCCAGCACAACTTATCCGGCTGAGATTACTGATATACCATGGGAAACGAACATGGCGGAATGCACCTTACAAAGATGTCAAAGCCTTCATGCAAAATTGCAAAGAGATCTCGAGGCTTTGTCTCTACCTGCTGAGGGTAGACAAAGCCTCGAAATAGTTACACATTCATTGAGTGAAATGGTAAAAGTGTACAAAAATTTTGGGCCAACGACTGATTCGTTTGTAGAACTGATGAGAAAGAGAAAAGAAACAGTTATAGGTCCCGATAAATGGCAGGACATAAAACAAAGAGTTTCAAGAGATGATGCTAAGTCAATGTTTAATTATAAGGAAGGGCCAAAAAGAAAAATGTGGAAGGTGCAGTATTTCAAGCACCCAGACAAAGAAAAATATTTGTATGATCGACATCTTGCGGCCTTTGGAAGGCTTCCATGGAATGATGAGGTTCCTGTTTATTTTGCACAAATGTTTTATGCAGAATTTTTTTTGGATATGAAACCCGACTACAATGACCTTCCTTCAGAATTTTTTGGCTCGGGGAGAGGTCGATTATATCAACGTAAGGGTGCTAAGCGAGATGTGGAGTTGCCTCGCCCTGAGTCGCCATTGGTGAGTCGACCGTTTCGAGTCGAAACCCTGCGATCAGAGACAGATGTGACTTCTCAAATAAGTCGTGAAGCAAGAGATGTTATGATCGACAATGTTCATAGCGGATTGACTGGAGTCGATATTTGTTTAAATCGACAAAGAGCACGTGAAAATGCACGTGCCAATTTTGTTTATCATACAGATGAGGAGATTTACAACATGAATGTTGAAGATCTCCAAACATATGCAATAAATTGTCGCAATGGTCTGCAAGACCTAATTTTTCATGAGGAAGAGGGCACCGGAACGGTATGTGTTAGTGACCTTAGGGTTTGAAATTATATTTACATATACATGTGTACAATTTGTAATAAATACATGTGTATGTACACATGTATACATTTATCTGTATGTGTACATTAATCTAACAAAAATGTATGATTATATGTTAAAAAACCATTTGCAGTTCTCATGCATGATGCGTGATGAAAATGTTAATATTACGTTAGGGACCTCTGGCTCAAACGATGCAGCTGGGTCTGACCATCATGATATGTTGGCACATGTATGTTAGTGTTTTTTAAGTGACTCTAAAATAAATAATTGTTGCCACACATGTACATGTATGTATATATATAATTTGATTTTAAATGTTTTAACAGATTCTGATTCCGTCTGATGTTTTTGGGATGGCTGTACCTTCTTCTTCCTTAGGAGATATACCTTCTACTTCATTGGGATATGTACAAGTATGGACAATTTTTCACAAGTTCAAAATTTATGTTACCTCAAAAAGTTCCATTAAAAATTGAGATATATAGAGAGAGAGATCTATATTTTGAGTTATTTAAAAATTTTTGAATTTAGGTTCGTGTAGAAGATTTTTTTAATCCGAGGACTCTAGCGACGGAGATAGGAACATCCACAACATTTGAACAAGTTGTCTTTAGTTCTTTTTTTTAATATTATTGTTCAAATAAGTTTATATATGTACACGTGCATTTTCATTTGAAAGTTTTTAATATATATATATATATATATATATATATATATATATATATATATATATTTATATTTAACTGTACATGTATATTGTACAAGTTACCACTGTAGATGTTTCTATGGCAGAACCTCTTCATCAAATGGAGAGGGAACCTTATGAGGTATTGCATGATTTTTTTGTTATATTTTGTTTTTTACATGAAGTTCTAGATATATATATTGTCATTCATTTTTAAAACTTCAAATTTTAATGTTCAAGTACATGTGCATTGTGTATGATGGTTTCCTATTGATAGGATAGGGCGACTCGAGACCCAGACGCTAGATCCTCCTTTTGATGGACAAGATTTATAGATTTGATTTCAAAATTTAGATGGTTTTAAAATTTGTTAAACTTGATACAGTTTGATACTCAAGTGAGATTTACAATTTTTGGACATATTTTATTACAATGAACTATTATATAATTTGTTTTATTTAATTTTTGGATGGTTTTAGTACTTTTGGCATGTGAATGTGAAGTAATGTTGTCATCTGAATTGCATTTGACATGTGATATTTAATGTTAAATGTTTTTGTTGGATAGTTGAATTATAATTGGCATGGCATGTGATATTTAATGTTAAATGTTTTTGTTGGATAGTTGAATTATAATTGGCATGGCATCTGAGTTTTTAAAACTACATGAATGATAGAATGTGAACCTACATTTGCACATGTGGTAAATTGAAATGTTACTTGTAACAAGACAATCCCCATTGATTTCATTACAGTATATGTTGATTTCTGATTTGATATAATTGCATTTATGATGGTACATTACTTGTAAAGTCATTGGATTAATAGTGTTCATTGATTTCAGTGTAAGCGCAAAAAATTATTGACAATGTAGAATGATTTTTGTGTTATAATAATTAAACCTAATAATATTGGAGAGAAAGAGAGACTTGAGGTATGGTGTTTACTACAAGAGTTTGAGCTAAATATTTAAATAGTTTATCTATCTTTCAAAAAATAGTTTAAGATTGATCACAAAAATTAAGAGAATGTCTCAGTCCATCATTGGTATGGCTTATGCTGCAACCATGAAGTCTCGTCCCAACACCATAGAATGATCATCCATGTCAATGAATCTTAAGTCTATCTTTCCAAACCATGACCCTACTCTCACATGTGTGCCTTTCATGACACCAGTCACTACTTTCATCCTCAAATTGACTGCCTTGAAAGCACTCAACTCTTTCTCGATGCTAGCCTTCCTCTTTCTAAGAGATGAAGCTGCCTTTCGACTTAGGAAGCTATGGGTAGCCCCGTGTCTATCAAAGAAGAGAACTTTTTCCCATGTACGGTTGTAGACACGAATCTCAAGTCCAAGGAACTTTCATCATCATTCCTCCTCCTTGTCTTGTGCCTTACTTCCACAATCTTCTTCAACATTTCCTCTTCCAATATGTCTTTCGAACTAGCCCTTGGCTTAACAGTGCTTTTCACATATCTCTTCTCATGAAGCTCCATAGAACAATCCGATCCTGGGTCTGCTTGAATTGGTTCAAGCTCTTTCCTTTTCGAATTCTGTCTAATTTCTCCAATACAACATATATTGACTCCTTCCAAACGAAGTGCACCAATCCTCATAGTGTGGTCTTCTTCTTTTCCAAGTGTGCCAACACATGCATTTTCTTTCTTCAAACCAATAGGTTTCGGATCAAGAAAGTCCCTCTTTATCTTATCTTCCATGTTCTTGACTTTAGCCTGCAACGTGGTGCTTCTTTCCTTCAAGTGAGCCCTTTCCATAAAGAGTTCTTGAAGTCTTTGTTCACCTTGTCATATCTCCATGTCAAGCTTTTCAATTTCAGCAGTTTGTCCAGATAGTCCATCCTTGGAATTTCTTGGGTGAAAAACCAAGTAGGTTGAACCAACTTTGGTCTAGTGCATTGGAATTCATTAAGGAATTGGTCATTGGCGCTGCTTCAAGCTAGGAGTGAGCATCGTCACCAACCTACATTGAATATTTTACACTCCCTAGGGTGAATGATACTTTAAATTGATTGACAGTCTAAGACTTTCGAATTTTTCCGAATGCCAAATGATCTTACAAAGTTAGTATTTATAATATCCTAGTAGGTTATTCGGTGACAACTTTTACCGGAAACTTGAAACAACTTTGGCATGTGATATTTAATCTGTTAAATGTTTTTGTTGGATAGTTGAATTATAATTGGCATGGCATGGCATGTGAAGTTTTTAAAACTCGAGTTTTGGATGGTTTCAATCTACATTTTGCATGTGATATTTAATGAACTTTAAATGTTTAATGTTTTAATGATGCACAATATATAATCAAAAGGGTTTTAAAACTTAAAGTTTTGGATGGTTTCAATCTAAAACTTAAATTTTTGGATGGTTTCAACCTACATTTGCACATATGGTAAATTGAAATTATGTTACTTGTAACAAGACAATCCCCATTGATTTCATTGTATATGTTGATTTCTAATTTGATATAATTGCACGTATGATGGTACATTACTTGTAAAGACATTGGATTAATAGTGTTCATTGATTTTAGTGTAAGCGCAAAAAATTATTGACAATGTAGAACGATTTTTGTGTTATAATAATTAAACCTAATAATATTGGAGAGCAAGAGAGATAAGGTATGGTGTTTACTACAAGAGTTCGAGCAGGTCATTCGGTGACAACTTTTACTGGAAACTTGAAACAAAGAGAATCTATCTTTGGCTAGGACATCGTATAAGATGCCTGACATAAACAGTAAAATTTTACTTAAAAGCTGAGATTCAGGCAAGTGGGGACAACCACTTGTTATCTCGTCCCTTGGAGGCTAGGCCATATGGGGACCGAATCTGACCTTACAAAATAAAGTGAAATAATTTGTACCATATGGTCGGAGAACATATACAAGAACAATTAATATACAAGAAAAATTAATTTCATTCTAGAATATATATATATATATATATATATATATATATATATATCCAATACATATAACATTTTTAATCAATGCACATGTATAGAAAAACTACTTTTAGTTGATACTAGAGCACGTGCTTGTACCCAAACAATTTGTAACATGTGCAAACCACAAATAACATAAGCAGCTCAATTTTTAGTTGAGTACTGGAAGTTCTAAAACATATTTAATCAAAAGATAATAAATTGTTGGACACTTCACTCAAAAAAATTCTAATGGAATTCCATCCTCAATAATCCGTTCATGATCGGATTTTGACATTTTCCATTTCTTAATTTTTGATTTTTTCTTTGATTGAACTTCTATCAACTTTATACGTGCTGCACACACCAAGTGACTATATTGACAACTTATGGAATCAGGTTCATAGTCTTCAAAGTAAACAAAGTCTCCACTTTGATGAGTTTGTCTGAAAAAATAACCTTTCAGTATAATAGACCCTCTGTCATACTGAAATCCGTGATCATTATAGTCTTGTAATAATTTCATTTTTCGTTCAGTGCAACGCATAAAATAATACTTCACATTTTCATCGTTGTCAATAGGTGCAATTACAGCAAAAACATCTCCTGCACAATAAAATAAATTTAACATTTAATTATGCATATTTAAATTTATTTGTAGATCTTTAAATCACTAGAAAGTAATTCAAATGTTACCTTCTCTAACAAGATCAGAAACTCGATCACCATCGGATGATATTGTAGTTTCCTCTGATTGCATTTCTTCAAACATTGCAACATAAATTTTTCCCTTTGTATTTAGCTCTGTATGTTTCCAATCGTTCACATACATTTTGTTTTCACAAACGTCATTGGATTTTGTGTTGTCTATGCAAACATCACAAAAACAAGAATATTTTCTTTTATCCAATGCAAACACATTTCTGGACAATTTTGTTTGAATTGAATGCAATTTCGAGTCCCTTTTATTGTTTCAACGTCATTTCCAATTGATCTATCTACGTCTTCGATTCCAATACGCCAGAAAAACCTTTATATGGAAAATTAGAAAAAGAATCTGTAAATATGATATCAAAATACAATTAAAAATAATCATTGCATGATAAATGTACAATGTTTAAAATTAGATTTCCAATATAAATTAAATTGAATGTACCTTCGCACTTCTCTTGATGGGTTAATCTCATGGCTTAAAGCAGTTTTGCACCATTGAACAACTTCTTCAGCGTTCACAAGTCGGCGTGCAAAGTGGTTCATTTGATATCTTCGAAGTACTCGTTTTATGCATGCTCTTGCACCGTCATGTTCTCCTTTTCCATGGCCAGTCTCAAAGAAATTCCAACAATGTTTAATGCAGGTTTTCTTATGAAGACAACACAACCAAAAAAATGATCGTGCAGATTTGAATTGACCTGCGCATCCGTCTGACCATATCCAATGTTCATTGAATATTATTCCACGATTTTTCAATGAATCATAAATTCTTCCAAAACAATGTTGTACAAAACATGTATCATGTGTACGATCGTCACTGATATAAAAATGATATTCTTTAATGATATGTCGATTTTCACTTGTGCTTTCTATATGATCGACATTTTGTTCAGCATGTCTATATAGAATATGGACGAGCATGGAGACTTGGTCAGAGTGATAGTATTCACTCTGAATTTCTTTTTGTGGAACCAATGTGTAGTTTTCTGCAAAATCAATCACTGACAAAATGGTCCCTGGTGGAAAAAATTCACGAGATTTTTTGAATTGCAAGTCTTGCCATCGAGCTCTATGGGAATTCTTGGTGTATTTGTAAATTTTTGCCTCAAACTTTCTCAAAAAGTCTATCAGAAAAATTTCGTCTTCTAGTAATTCAATTCTTTTAACACTATTTGCACCTTGAATCGATGTATCGATATATTCATATCTCTTCCATTTCACTTTCATGTTGGATAATGATTGATCATTTATATCAATACGATATTTATTTTGAAATTTAGTCAAATTTCCACAATCATCGCATTTTTTACCACCAACACATTTCTTTTTGTAAAATAGTTCATCGCTTTCTCTTTCACATAGAACTTGAGATATGAATTCGTGGATAGTGGAAGGAGGAGGTGAATCCTTCCACAATGTTCTACCGAAATCAAGGAATGTGTCATAATATAACTCAAATTCCACATGATAACGGCAACAACAAGTGTCGCGTACGGTGATAGGTTTTACATACCATGGTTTTTGTTGAACAAAAGCATTGAGTGAAACTTGAATTTGATGATTCTCTTCTTTGAACTTGTTGAATAACTCTATTTGAGTGGTTTCCAAGAGATGTTTTTCATGTTCTTCGTATTGATTTCGTGCTATTCTTCTTCGCATCACATGTCTTGCAGTTGGTGAAACACACGAATTGTTCTTCCAATATTCATATATTATTTTTTTAACATCTTCTCCAAGTCTATCTTTGTATGGTTGCCTACAAATAGCTCTCCAACAAGCGAGTTCATCATTTACATCTATTTGCAGTCGAAATTTTTGATGTTTGTGCAGAGTTTTTCGTGAGGTTCCCAGTGCTCGTGCCATAGATGTTAGATTCAAACGATTCTCTTGAGTACTTGGTGAAACTATTGCCATTTGTATTCCTCTACGTATATTTGAAACATCTTTATCTCTAGATCTCTTAATTGACTCTATAGCACTATTCATATTTTTTATCACCTCTTCTTTCATTTTTTTATCTTTGGTTGATTTTCGAATACCCAATAGTGTCGTCGCTTCTTTTAATTTCCTTGATGATAGGAGACCTTTCAACATTTGAGCTTGAACTGTCACTTGCTCATTTTTGAAAAACATTTCAAAAATTTTATCGACATGATATCGTATAACATGGTCAGGTTTTTTATCTCCATATGTGTGAGTGTCGACATTTTCTAACATCTCATTATCGATAGTGATTTCATCTGTACATATTCGAAAAAATAGTACATATTCAATAAATAACTAAATTAATAAATATGTCAATAAATATTAGGAAAATTTTAAATATATCAATAGATCATAATATTTACATTTACATATCCGATTCAATTTCTGCTTGAGGTTGATTTTCTTCTTCAATATTTTGAGGAGTATCTCTGTCTGTTTACATTAAACAAAATATTTTTCAAACTAGTTCATCAAATAAAAATTAAACTTCACATTTTACATTGGGAAAACTTTAAAAATATATTAATAGATCATAATATTTACATTTACATACCTGCTTCAATTTCTGCTTGAGGTTGATTTTCTTCTTCAATATTTTGAGGAATATCTCTGTCTATTTACATCAAACAAAATATTTTTCAAACTAGTTCATCAAATAAAAATTACGCTTCACATTTTACATTAGGAAAATTTTAAATATATATCAATAGATCATGTAATATTTACATTTACATACCTGCTTCAATTTCTGCTTGAGGTTGATTTTCCTCTTCAATATTTGAGAGATATTCTAATTTTATTTTGCAATATTGTCTCGTCTCTTCTCTACGTTCCTCAGGGTTTCTTTTTCGATCATATTTTCTCACACAAGTTCTTCGATTTCCCATGATAATAGGGTATGAGGTTCAAAAAATTTCCTTCAAAAAATTAGACAATAACTCAATTACAAACAATATCACAAAAGATTTAATTTAAAAAAATATTTTCTAAAAAATACGTAATCCAATCCAAAACACGTACTTCAACACAAAACACGTACATACCTCTAAGAAAAATCACACCGCCTCCAAGAAATATCTTCCAAAAAAATTCTTTAAATCCAAAATTTGAAGAAAAGTTTTTGAACAAAGAAGCTCAAAAGATTTATTTCAACACAAAACACGTACATACCTCCAAGAAAAATCACGCCGCCTCCAAAAAATGTCTTTCAAAAAAGTTCTTTAAACTAAAACTTTGAACCTCCAAGAAAAATCACGCCGCCTCCAAAAAATGTCTTCCAAAAAAGTTCTTTAAACCCAAATTTTGAAGAAACGTTTTTGAATTCAAACCAAGTTGTAAAATGAAATGCAAGACCTTATTTTCTCTTATCCATTTGCATTGTTGCTTCAAGTATCTTCCGTAGAGTAACTAGAGAGTTGTTGACCCCTTCAACTCTCTCTATCAATTCATCTGGAGCATTGTTAGGCCTAACAATTTTTTCTGCTTGTGTCTAAGGATAACTGAAGGTGCAAAACATTATATTTTGTGAAGCTTCCATGGACTATTTTTTGCATTACAATTTACAGTATAATGTTATTGCCCAATGAACCCAAGGGGGTGACATTTTGTGTTATACCATCGATCTACCTATGTACATAAAGAATCCAAGTACACATCCCCTCCTTCACCAAAGGAGAATTTTTGTTCTACATAAGGAGCATCTTCAAATCCCTTCCCTTTATTTACAATTTTGACTTTACAATCTTTCTTGCAATGCCCTTCATTTTGACATCTTCAACATACCTTTATGAACTTTCTTAGAGAATTAGATATTCCTCTAGATTTAAATATCCCACTTGAGGACTAATTTATACTGTTGTTTAGCTTCCTCTTATAAACAAGGGATATTCATTTTGGCTTTCCATGTTTTTCCATCTTATCTCCTCCAAAAACAAGGATGAGGCTATTTCATCAAATTTTAATGTAGTTAAATTACTACCTATGGAAATAACTGAACTATCCCATGAGTATGGTAGAGAACATAATAGACTAATGCACTTATCCTCAGTATAAATCTTAACATCAACAGATAAAAATTGAATCACCATAGTATTAAAGGCATTCACATGATTTTTCATTAGTTATTGATTCATCATTCTTAGGTTATACATATTTTCCCATAGGAACATTTTTTTCACTAGGGACTTAGATTGATGCAAAGCTCATAACTAGTCCCACAAAGCCTTTGGCATAACTTCCCTTGAAGAATTTAATAATACTAAATGTGAGAGACAAAAACATATTGTGCTCTTTTCCTTCCTATATAACTTCATCCAGTCTTTTGTTCACATCCTTACCCATGTAGAACCCGGATCCACAAGAATCCACTGATATCTATCAACCAACATGTCTTCCATTTTGAGCTTTCACATATAAAAATTTTTCCCATTGAATTTATTAATCTCAACTTTTGAACTCCTAGCCATTTCTTTCCACCAAAAGAATCACTCCAAATGATCTTCCACTATAACAAGGTATACCATAGGATGGAGCAAAACCCCTTAGCCACAAATGTGTTCCTTTAAAGCAAAAAATTATCTAATACCAATTATAGTTTCTAGCCATGTACAATTAATTGATACAAACTAATTCTTACTAAAAAAGAAAATATACAATGACAAACAAACAAATTTACACAGATTTTATCCTAGAAATCTAAACATGGGAAAACTAACAAGCTTTTTATTTATTATATCTTATGTATAGAATTACAATAAAATATACATCCCACAACATATGAACTTCCAATCGAATTGCAGTTCCATAACCAAAACTACAAAACCATGAAAAAAACCAGCATGCACCACAAAACTGCTTTTCGTAAAATTATAGAAAAACTCAACAAAAAATGGATACAAAAAAATACCCAACCCATATGATATCCCCCAACCATGGGGAGGTGAAAAACCCCCATTTGGGACCCCTTTATCTGTGGTGCATATGAATCATGCAGAGAATATAACACATACCCAACAAATGTGAGGGATGAGGATAGTCCCTCCATGTTCTGATATTTTTACTTGGTAGCCTTTAACATCCTTAGCTTTCTCTTTTACAAGTCGCTTAACCCAAAAATCTATGTCATCTATTGCAAAATGTTTTTTCCTTTATAGTAATGGTTTGAATGTTTTCCATGACATTAGAAGATTCTTGAATCCCAATCCCTTAAGGGAATTATGTCGTTTCCTTTAGTTTTATGAGTTGAAATTTGTTTCCATAATTTCTTAGTATCTAGCTTAGATAGGTGTAAATGCTTCTCTTTATTTATATTTGTGTAATACATTTTTCCTTTTTGGATTTTTGTGTATTTATATTATCAAATATTAAGAACTTACTAGAAGGATCCCTAATGTATTTTCTAGCAATTTTACACTTGTTATCATACCAACGGTTGGTTGTTCTACTTTCCATTTAACACAACACCTTGATAAAGAAAGTTTGTTAGTTGAAGTAGAGAGGCTTGTTGCAAAATTATGATATAGGTCTATAATAGTATTCTTATTATATAGGAGATTTATTTCATTATTTAAATCTTTTAGGAAAATATCAACTTTGTTCTAAAAAATTAAGTATTTTTGGTAATCAAAATATCTTCAATGTAGCTTTTGTGCATACAAATGTTTAAACTTGGTTAAATGTATTGATCAAAATTTGAGCTCATAGTCATTTACGAGGTCAAAATTTACAATTTGGTTGTATACAGGAATATTTGATAACACATAATTTATGACATTGTTACCAAGCCCATGAATAGAAAGAAGTCATCTAGTTGGATTTTGACCACTTCATTACACCAATGCAAATTATTAGTTCTTGAGAACTACCAAGCTTAATTTAGCTTGGTGACAAAAAAATTCTCAATCAAGTTTTCAAAGTTTCTTTTGTATCTAATAGCTAAAACAAGGCATTCATGTAACCATAGAGGATAATTTTTGGAATCATTGTTTTAAAATAATAACAATTTTTAACATTAAATCTTCTGAGCAAAAAGATACTCCAATAATTTCTTAAATTGTAAATTATTAATATTACATCAAACTTATAAAAAATGATGAGATGAACTATTATCCCTTTTTTTGGTTTGTTAGGTGTTTGTAACTTGCTAGAATAGCATGTGATCTAAGAAACTATGACTAAGCCAAAAAAATCACCTGAGAATCATACCCATCAGAAGTCACAACAACCCTTACTATCACAAATTTCAAACCATCACAAATTTCAAACCTTGACCACCTTACAAAACAAAACTCTCTAACTCCAATTAAAGTAATAAAACTTAACATAATAATATATTATGAGAAAATATAATATACATATTACATATAATATAAAATATAAACCTTTTCATTACCATTTCAATTGTTATTTGGAAAATAAAATAATATAAATATAAATATTTAAATAAATTCTTATAAAGTAAGATAAAATTTAAATCTTTATTATTCATAATTATATTAATTTGTCATAATTAAATAATATCACTTTAATGTTTCTGAATTTTAATAATTAACTTATATTTTAAAATATTTACTAATACTTTTTATAACCATTTTATTTAACTAAAATATCCATACCATCGTTCGATATACGAGCATATATATAACCCGTCGTTGTAAATCTAAATTCCGATACAGTAAGTCCAAAATCTATTTGAATCCTATATCCGATTCCTGAAATGAAAACATTTTATTAAAAACCGCCCAAAAAGTTTTATGGTTGACTTGGTGGCTCTCTTCAGCCATGACTTGGGAATACTTATCAAATATAGTAAGTCTATAGAAATGAAAACATTTTATTAAAAACCGCCCAAAAAGTTTTCATCAATAAATGCGCATGGTTGACTTGGTGGCTCTGTTCAGCCATGACTTTGTACATATCTCTCACCTAAGAAAGAATGACGTTTTGTACGTAGGTGATACACCAACTTTTCTACTACTATGATAATATGAAATATAACTAGTGAAGGCATATATTTTTGTCTACTCTAGATGATTAGGTGATGCTTGATGTGTTTAGGTGATCTTATTAGGGAATCGCATTAAATATTTGGGGATAAAACAAAAGTGGAGTATCTAGTGTGTCAGGAAATGGGAAATATATATGGTTAAAAAAAAAAACAAAAATGGTAATAATGTATTTTTAAAAATCATGGTATTATTACATAAATATATCATTTTTTAAAGTTAAATTTGTTATTTTAGCATATAATAAAGTTATTAAGGAACATCTAAACTGCACATAAAAAAATTAAAATAGAGGGGGTATTTAGTAGGGGAAAATCCCTCATATCTAACTAATTCTCATAATATCTTAAAGCTAGAAGGAAATTATTTACATAAAGATAAGCTCTATATTTTAATGACCAATAATAAAAACAACCATAACAATTAGTATTATCAAGTATCACATTATAAGTAAGTAGGAGTTACTCATTTGAACACTCTTCCTTAATAATTACTTATATCAATTTTTGTTAGGCCATGTATTTATCAATATTTAGTTCTCTACAACACATGCTCCTGTAAAAACTAAACGTGCTCGTTCCACATGAAGTTTATCTTTGGTGCAACTAAAATTTTCTTCTTCTAGAAATTACCAATTTGTAGAAGTCCATATAAAGGAACAACTATTCATTAGAATAAATGTGTACTTAACCACTGCAACCACTGATCTAGTAGGAAGTGCTTTAGGTACACTGTTAATTCAACTTGTTAGTGAACTATCCCTTAATGAACGTAAAACTTTCAGTTTCTAGGCCTAATACACCTCCTAGAGTCTACAACTAGCCTGGTCCACTTATAAAGCATCCAATCAACAAATGGCCCACTCCTCCAAGTGTTAGCAACTCCATAATAGAGATGATGTCAAACAAGTCATCCAAATTCTCAAGGACACGTAGAAAAGGGGCACACATGCTTATCCTGGTCTCCTAGTGATATTCCCTTTACATTTTACATACAAAGATACAAGTACATACCATTTACATACTCCATATCATGGAGATAATAGATACAATCCTTTGTAATGTCACCCTGGTATCATACGATAACTCTCCCAAGTACCGACTCTTGGTAAGATACAATCTCAAAAATTTCAAAGACCAATGCATGCCATCCTAGACATGTTAGAAAAAGAAAGTGTTATTCACATTTCCATATGGTCACTACTTTTTTTAAACACAATACGAAAATTTACTTTGTTTGTCTATCACCAATCAATTCCCACTAATACCACAAGAATTTTCACTAGTATCCCTTGGACCAAGCTTTAAAAATAACTATATATTGCATATAGAATGACATATTTATCCTTCCTACTACAATCTCACCATTCTAATTTAGAATTAAGTTCACCATTAACCCTTGGGTTTTCTAATGTGAAAATGGAAATTTAGTGTTTATACAACTCCTATGATAATCAATCAAAGTTATTCACCCAAGTAACTTGATTTCATCTCGTGAGTGTCCATGCTCATTCATTCATTTATAGGACTATCATCTTGAACATCATAATAACTAGGAACCAATTGTACCTTTTGGATAAACATTGGTATTGGATAGTTTAACTAGGAACCTATTGTAGTCCCAAGAAAAACATAAACCTAACTATAAAAATTGATAAATTAGGAATCCAATGGACATATTCCCATTTATCAAGACACTTAGGCACTTAATTATGGTGTTTGTAAGTCATCTAGGAAAATAGTATAGATATGGGATATATTTGAGTCAATCCTACACTTTATACATTTGAAAATTTGAGGACTTATGGGGCCATATTCTTCCAATGGTATTTCATTCAAGAACAATTTGAGGAGATAAAATTTCTAACTATTTTTCTCTTTCCGCTATAACAAAACTCATTTGGAAAATATAAGAATTATTTTTTATTATAATTACTTCTCTCCTCACCATCTTGATAGCCAACAATGAAAAAAATCAGTACCTCCAATATTTCTATACACATACGATCTAATATTTTAGAAAATCTTAGAGAAATTATGGCTCTTCTTCTAAAGTCTTTATTATTTTCTCTTACTAGATAAGTTTTTTGATGCTGTTGAGATTCAACAAGATGTTGAGCTTAGTGAAAAGAGTCGCCTTCACTAAGTGGGCCCGCTGGCTATTTTTGGCGCAAGTCTATTTTTAGACATGATGATCATATTTCAGAAGTTGCAGGATGCTATTTGTGGATGGTTGATCAAGTTGCAAAAATATATGAAATTATATTTTTAGAATATTGGGCAAAGTCTATTTATAGATCATCAATCTAAAAATAGATGCATGTCGATTATTATTAGCTCTTAATAATAATCATACTCTAAACACCAACTTATTCTCTTGGAGCACTTCAGTTCAGTGCACAGATGTGGCATAACAGCTGATAGAAGGAATTACGCTATTCCTAAGGGTTTACTAGAGCTATTGCATGGAGGAATCAGTTAGAACTCAAGTGGCAGAGTTATGACACAATTGGAAGAAGTAGTTATGGAGTTGTATTTAGTTTAACTCAGTTAGACTCAGTTGAGCTAGTTGTATCTAGCCTAAATGGTTGATACACTAGTGAGAGTGGAGTGAATTAATTAGTTAATTAATTCACAAATGATAACTCATTAATCAACTGAACAATACAACAGTTAACTACAGTGCATGGAAGTTTCAGTGGAGACCAGTGGAGAGATAGGTGAAAGGGCAAGATAGACTATCTGTTGTGACTATAGTGATGCCAATTAGGATTGCGCAGTCAAGGATGGAGTAATTCGAATTCATTCAGAGCTATTCTTCAGTAGGGATTGTGCATTGGAGGCAGGTTAGCAGGTGGCAAATATCGGTGCATGGATTTGCAAGATTAGGCCTGATTAGTGTATGACGATTGTACTGTACTAAGGGCTTGTGATAAGCTTTGTATGTTTATATGAAATTTTCATATGATCTCCATGTTACATAATATATAGTTGGGGTTTTCATCTTCAGGATTTCCCGGTTAAAAACTGTGTTATGTGCGATTGAATATCTTTTTTTATGCTTCACATGTGTGTGCAATTAATTTTTCCGCAAAAGATTAACAAGTGGAATAGATTCAGTATCTTGCGTAAAGTTAAATAGTGTGAGATTAGGTGGATCTTGGACATATGCATGCTTAGTGCATATAATTTCTACATGGTATCAGAGCATTGTTGATTGAAGATTTCAATTGTGAAGTGAGTTTGTGATGGTGGACAATTCAAATTTGCTACAGAAGATTCTTGGTGCAGAAATCGATTATACATTGACATGTCTTTCAACGAGTTGAGATTGGAGTATGCCCTTGATGGGAGCTCGAATTACATAGTCTGGAAGGACAGGATGGAGGCAGTGCTGGAGGATAATGGGTTGAAGGAGTTCATCGATAGCGATGTTCCTAAGCTGGGATCTAGCGATGCTGCATTACTTGATGCATGGCAAAAGAAGACTGCAAAGACGAGGATGATTTTGTTGGAAGGTGTGAAGGACCATATTATTTCCAGCCTTCACGGGAAAGCCACTCCATTCTTAATGTGGAAGGATTTGTCATACTTGTTCCAAAGGAGAAGTGACCAGAGGAAGTTGGCGCTTAAAGACAAGCTCAGAAAAATAAAAAATGGAGAAAGGAGACAATATTCCAAAATACCTCATGAAGTTTGTCCACTGCAAGGATGAGCTGGGAAGTGTGGGGGTTATTTCTGATGAAGAAGACTTGGTGAGCTTGGCTTTCCTTAGGCTTCCGAAGAGTTGGCATAGCTACAAAGACTCTGTCAATGGACGGGAGAAACTGCCGAGATGGGAGTGACTTTGGTCGGATCTTGCGCAGGAGGAGATAAGGCGGGGTACCAGGGATGGATCTTCATCGAAGAATGAAGATGAAGAGAATTTCTCTTTGGCTGCCAAAGCAAGGAAAGGGAAGGGGAAGAAAAATCCTTCTAAATCCGGTGTGAAAGGAAAGAAGCAGGACTTGTCCAAAGTGAAGTGTTTTCACTATCACGAGCATGGACATTTCGCCACTAACTATCCACAGAAGAAGAAGAATAAACAGGCTGCTGGATCTGCAGCTGGAGAGGCCTTCGCCTCGCAATTTGAGCTGGATTTTTCCTTGATCGCATGCTTGGTTTCAAGCTACATGGGATCAGTGTGGTATCTTGACAGTGGTGCATATTTCCATATGACGAGAGACAAAGAGTTGTTTAGTGACTTGGAGGAGAAGGACCTCCAGATGCATATAGAGATGGGGGATGATGGTCGGTACAGTGCGACAGGCATTGGGACCATTACCTTTGAGAGGGAGTTCAGTAACCATTCTTTTTGAAGAATTTCATGCATGTTCCAGGTCTGAAGAAGAACTTGGTCTCAGTCGCAATGTTGGAAGACAGGGGTTATGATGTTGTTTTCAGTGAGGGAAAATCATTCCTTCGACATAAAACAACGGGTCAAACCAGGACGATTGGGGTTCGAATTAAGAATCTATACAAGATATAGGTGGATGGCTGTGCTGCAATGGTGGGCAAAGAAGAAGAAGTGGTGAGCCGAGATGAGGGCGAGTTATGGCACAGGAGATTGGGCCATCTTCACCATGGTGCTTTGAAAATTTTGCAGCAAATTTCTACTGGAATTCCCAAGGGTACTCTTGCATAGTCAGATTAGTGCAAAGGATGTACAATGGGTAAGTTTGTGAAGACCACCTTTCATGAGGAGGAGAATTGTGCTTCGGTGATCCTGGAGAGAATTCGCACAGACGTGTGTGGACCATTCTCAGTTGCTTCAACAACAAGACACAGGTATTATGTGATATTTTTTGATGATTATTATCGTAGATGCTAGATCTTCTTCATGCAAAAGAAGAGTGAAACGTTCTCAAAGTTTTGTGAGTTCAAGAAATTGATGGAGAAGGAGTCGGGGAAGCAGGTGAAAGCTCTACGGAGTGATAATGGTGGTGAATACATCTCGGACGAATTCAAAGACTTCTGTAGCAAAGAAGGAATTCGAAGAGAACTCATAGCGCCTCATAACCCACAAAAGAATGGGGTCGTGGAGAGAAAGAACAGAATGATCGTGGGTGCTGCATGAGCAATTCTGCATGACTAGGGCCTACCGATGCACTTATGGGAGGAAGCATGCAACACTGTGGTTTATGTGCAAAACCGTTGTCCTCATAGAGTACTTGGCATGAGTACACCCGAGGAAGCTTTTACTGGTAAGAAGCCTGATATTTCTCATTTGAATATTTTTGGCTCACCTGTTTACATTCATGTGACGAAGGACGCCAGGAAGAAGCTGGAGACAACTGTAGAAGTTGGGATATTTGTGGGGTACACAGAAACACCCCATAACTATCGTGTGTATTTTCCAAATAGTCGGATGACTGCTATGCAATGGGATATAAAATTCAATGAGGTGAAAGCCATGAAGTTGTTGCTTGAGAGGGAGCTACACTTGCATGCGGAGGAGGAACTTATTGTTCCCAAAGATGAGCCTCTGGATGTGGATCAACCACAGAAGGAGATTCATGGAGTGGAGGAGTCCACTCATGCAGAACCAAACATCAGACAAGGAAGGAAGCGTACCATAGAAGCTGAGAGACTAAAGGTGGATGTGGCACAGAATGTAGGAGTTCCTACATCACAGCGCAGACAAAGAAAGTCACCTGACCGATATACTGGATACATGGCTCTTATGAGAAAATGTATTGTGATAGAGCCATCTTCTTTTGAAGAATCAGCGTAGGAGCCCACATCGGTAGATGCCATGGTGGAGGAGTATGACTCCATTGTCGAAAACAATGCTTGGGAGATTGTTTCAAGGCTGGTGGGAAAATCAGTTGTAGGATCAAGATGAATCTACAAGGTAAAGCAAGCTGTTGATGGGAGCGTCGAGAAGTATAAGGAAAGATTTGTTGCCCTGGGCCTCTCACAGATTGAGGGGATTGACTATGAAGAAACCTTTGCACCTGTTGCATGGTATTCTTCCATACGAGCCATCCTTGCTCTCTCAGCGCAGATGGGTTGGGACATTCATCAGATGGATGTGAAGACTACATTACTTAATGGGATCATTGAGGAAGAGGTGTACATTAAGTAGCCTGAAGGATTTGATATCTTTAGCAGCGAGTCGCATGTGTGCAAGCTCAAAAGAGCGTTGTATGGGCTGAAACAAGCACCCTGTGCTTGGTACACTCAGGTTGATAGCTATTTCACTAGACTTGGCTTCACCAAGAGTGAGGCAGATGCAAACCTGTACTAGATTATGGTTGAGGGTAAGATTTTTATCATTGTAATTTATGTTGATGATTTGATACTAACAGGTGATGAGCAGTTGATACACTCATGCAAGGCGGATCTTGCAAAGGAGTTTGAGATGAAGGATTTAGGCCTCCATTATTTCCTTGGATCGGAAATATGGCAGCGGGAAGGTGAACTGTTTGTGTCTCAATTCAAGTATGCCCGGGAGATACTGGAGAAGTTTCACATGCAAGGCTGCAAGCCTATCAACACTCCTCTTCCAGGAAATTGGAAGAAAGAGGATGCTACATCGGCAGAGGTAGTGGATGCCACTGTTTATCGACAGTTGGTGGGTTCGCTCATGTATTTAGTTAATACAAAACCATACATATGCTATGCAGTGAACCAACTTTCACAAGCGATGGTTAAGCCTACCAAGCTATTTTGGAAGGTAGGCAAGCATGTTTTGAGATATCTTAGGGGCACATATGAGTATGGTTTATGGTACAGATAGATGGATAAAGTGAATTTGCATGGCTTCACGGATGCAGATTGGGCAGGAAGCCCAACAGACAGAAAGAGCACATCAGGAGGGATTTTCAGTATTGGATCTACAACAGTTTCTTGGTACAAAAGGAAACAAATATCTGTGGCACTTAGTTCAGCGAAAGCAGAATACATGGCAGCAATTTTAGCTACATGTGAGGCTATCTGGATGAGGAAGATTCTAGTTGGTTTGTTCGGTTCACATTTAGATCCCATGGTGATTCATTGTGATAATCAGAGTTGCATTAAAATCTCCGTTGATCCTGTGTTTCATGATAGATCTAAACATATTGATATCCGATATCATCATATCAGAGATTGTGTGTAGCGGAATATCATGTTGCTTCAGTACATTCCCCCGGAGGACCAGGATTTAGATATTCGGACGAAGGCGCTCACCAGGAGAAAATTTGAATGCCATAGAGGCAGGATCGGGGTGAAAGATAATCTATATCTTGTTGAGAGGGAGTGTTGAGATTCAACAAGATGTTCAGCTTAGCGAAAAGAGTCGCCTTCACTAAGTGGGCCCGCAGGCTATTTTTGGCTCAAGTCTATTTTTAGACTATTTCTATTTTTAGACATGATGATCATATTTCAGAAGTTGCAGGATGCTATTTGTGGATGGTTTATCAAGTTGGAAAAATAGATGAAATTCTATTTTTAGAATATTGGGCGAAGTCTATTTATAGATCATCAATCTAAAAATAGATGCATGTCGATTATTATTAGCTCTTAATAATAATCAGACTCTAAACAGAAACTTATTCTCTTGGAGCACTTCAGTTTAGTGCACAGCAGCTGACAGAAGGAATTACACTCTTCCTAAGGGTTTACTGGAGCTATTGCATGGAGGACTCAGTTAGAACTCAAGTGGCAGAGTTATGACACAGTTGGAAGAAGTAGTTATGGAGTTATATTTAGTTTAACTCAGTTAGACTCAGTTGAGCTAGTTGTATCTAGTCTAACTAATTGATACAATAGTGAGAGTGGAGTGAATTAATTAGTTAATTAATTCACAAATAATAACTCATTAATCAACTGAACAATACAGTAGTTAACTACAGTGTGTTGGGGTTCCCATGTTTTGGCCAGGTTGGCAAGACCAAAAGATGAGACAACATCAGAACCAATTTCAGACCTCAGGATCTAGCCCTCCTGGGTCCAGAGAGGGATCTCTCTATTATGAGCAAAGGTTTTATGTCTTTGAAGCTCTTTGTTTGAGATATTAGGCTAGTTATAGGCACAGGGTTTGCTTGTTTGATTTTGGTTGGTTGTTGGGAATCAGGAAAGAATGGCTCAGTATGAGACAAGGCTGAGCAGGGAGGATTTTAGGCAAAGGAAAGATAATTCAGAGAACATCAATACCATTGGGCAAATGGAGTTAGGAAAGGGTTTACTTGCTATTCAATATGCAGGCTTTCAGTTGGGCTAGTCATCTAAAGCATTGTATCTTAAAGATGATAGTATGGTATGAAATGGTAGAAAGAAGGTGAAAGCAAGGAAACCTCCAAGGTGACCTTTCAGAAATCAGATCCAGGGATAGGACATGCCATTGAACAGCCTGTGATCCAAAACCTGAAAGGTAAACTCTTCAGACAAGGAACATTAAAGATTTAGGACACAAACTGAAAACCTGAGATCAGAGAGAGACTTTGAACCCTCAATGCTTCGACCTCCAGCTTAAGGGAACTTAGAAAGGTTTAATTAATTGAAAAGGAACCTACTGAGATAGAGACAGAGTTCTTTGACCTCCCAGTGTTACCAATTCAGTCAATTAAATCCTAACAAGAACATCTAAAGAAAGATTTCATTAATTCATACATTAGCTAGCAATATATCTGACCACTACACTGGTTAAATTATTTGAAACCAATCCTCAGATAACACATTCAGCAGAAAACATTGAAGGCAAGGAGAGAAGAAACATAGGGTACCTAACAAGGGTAAATCCTATGCCAGATTTATGATGCGAGCCAGAAGAAATGCAATGAGATGAATTACAAGGTAAAACAAGTACAAATATAGAAAAACATCATCAGCTGCTTTAAATCAGGATCCAAAGAAATGTGCTTGTCATATTAAGAGCAACACCAGTCATGTACAACATTGTCAAAAACTTGATATTCAACCTAAAAACATCTTCCTTAGCCTATCTTACAACTTTACACAGAGACTGTGTCTCAAAAGAAAAAACTTGCAATTCTCTGATAGTCGATCAACAACAACCTTTACAATGTTTCTTCATGAATTTTTATAGCTGAAAGAAGAGCAGAGGAGGTAGGTGAGAAACTAAATGCTGCATTAAAACTCAGAAGAGGAAGAGGGCCGAAACCCCATTCTATTTTAAATCCTGAGCATTTATCTTTGGTACTCTTTGGATGAAAGAGTGGTCTTCGTCAGGTTGCCATTTACTCCAGGTATGTCTTTGATGTACTTGTAGCACCTCTGCAAAACTCTGGTGAACTGAACCAAACAGATTAATGATTTCAGGAGCGCCATACTGTATAACTAATGCACTGGAAATGTAGGACTGCTGTCAGGGGGGGAAACTTCACTTGGACACAATGTAGACTGAAACAATAATGAGTACTGTGTCCTTTCTCAGGAGGAGACATTCTGCTGATATAAACACCATGATGATATGGTTTTCTGTGCATTGAACCTTCTGTGTGATGCATGATGTCTTCGATCTGGTACCTTGCCCTTCAATTGATTCAAAAATCTTTGATTACCTGTCTTAAATTCCCTGATCTTTACTAACACTCTTTTACTGCTCCATTCCTGTCTCTATCAGTGAATTCTGCACTTTAATGGCTCTGGAAGGTTTCACAGACTTTAACCCTGTTTCTTTAATAAAGGTCCTGTCATAACGCCTTCCAAGGCCTTTCTTCATAATTTTCAATCTCTGCACATGGTCTTCCCTGTGTTCACTGTCGCTGTAATAGAGACTGTGAATCATGGTGGTTTTTCGCCGCCCGTAACCCTGCAAAACACGCAAATATGTTAAGAAAAATATGCATGGGGAGGGTGGATGCAGCGGGGAAAATGAGAATGGCAACGTAGACTGGTGAACTGGTGGAACAGTGCAAGGTCGTGGCGAAAAACGCAGTGAAACAATGAAGGACGGTCTGGTTAAAGTTGGAGGACTGTGGAAAAAATTTAAATGCAAACCTTCGAAATTTGACATTTGAATGAAATATAAGGAGGACGGAGGAGAATGCGACAAAAACACGTGGAATGGTGATGTGGCGAGACCCGGTCAATGGCGGGGCATGCGGTTAATTTGTATCGTCCGATCTCAGGAGGAGATCGATGGTTGAGAATGTGTCGGAGGCAACAGATGGTGGGCTAGGGGTTCAATTTGCCTTGGGTTAACTCGATAGCAACTTCGTGGCGCGATCACTGTTGGATGGACAGCTACAGATCGGATGGTGTCCGTGCATATCGTGCCGGGTCCACCGCTGAACGTTAACGTGTGAAGGGGGGCAGTTTTTAAATAGTGCTCAGTGCCACGTGTCTTGCGGTGAGTGGAATCACTACGAAAATAAAAATACCGCCTGCCCTTCGGAAGCAGTGCGATGGAAACCGACGATTTTGAATAGGGCGTGGGCGCGAGGACCACCAGGACGGATGTACTGCGAGTCGTTTATTTTTGGGTTACATGGACGGTTGTGATGCGATCGGAGGGGGCCATGGGCGCGACGCTGATCGGCGAAGGCCGTCCGATCTGTACCGATCGACGACAGGTATTGCACCCGATAACCAAACGCGTTAGGCACTTTTCGAGCTAGCGCCAAGTTCTAGCACCTAGGTTACATGGAGAATTGGTTCTGGGGCTGAGCGAAAGGGGCTAGGACTGTCATAAGGTGGAAAGTGGGTTTTTTGGCCCGTTTTTAGTGCATTTTAAGGCCAACCAAGGGTAACGATAGGGGGAAAAACTGGAAATTAAACCAAACCAGGTGTGTGTGTATGGTTTAGAGGGGATTTTGGGATGGTTTAGAAGGACTAAGGGAGGGACTTGGGGTGAAAGGGAGGCTTTGAAAGAGGGAAAAAGGGATGAACTGGATAATTATGCAGGGGTACAAGGGGCACATGAAGGCCTTTAGGAGCACAATTAGTCATAATCAGTGAGGCCTATTGACTTAGGAACATCAGAGGAAAATAATCAAAGGGCAGAGGGCATGAAAGAGCTTTCAAGGATGATGTGTTACCAAGGAAATGCATTCCTTGAAGGCTCAACAAACAATTTAGCCCCCTGCTTGCTTGTCAAGGAATTTATAGGGGGCTAACAGTGGCTCCACATGGGGATGACTTCTTCTTGAAGGAGTCAAGAATCCATAATATGACCTTTGGTGTAGGCCTGATGCCTACTACTTGAGCCATATTTTTTCTTTGATATTCAGCTGCTACAATTGTGAAGACATCAAATTAGCAGAACAATTCTCCCAAACAATCTACCTACCCAGACTATAGTCCTAACATTTTTTCTTCCAGGGTGCATTTGGACTAACAGACCTTTTACATCATTTATTTTTTGCAAACAAGAAAATAAACCTACTCTATTTCTACCCTTATTACTCCATGAGACCAGATTAAACTGTTGGCCTCACATGTTTCTCTACCTAATCTAATATCTGTTGGGATTAGACTGTCCAGCAGATTTCTTCTCTACATTCTACAACAGAAATTTAAAAACAATCAAACTAGGATTAGACAGTCTAGTTTGCTGTGGATCCAAGGCATAAAGACAGTGGCACCTGGACAGAAACTTGAAGAAAACTGAAAACAAAATCTTGAAGGCTTGAAATCTGAAGTTTGAAGCATCATTCTTTTCTTTGTGACTCAAGTTTTGAGCTTGTTAGAGTCACTTTCTCTTCTTCATTTCAGCTCTGGTTTTGGGCATGTTAGAGCTGATCCTTCCTCTTAATTTGCTGGTTCAGATTTTGAGCATGTTAGAACCAACTGTTCTACTTTATCTCTGTTTTTTGGAACATTTTCTCTTTTTCTTGGAAACAAGACACTGCAATGGTATTTACAATGTAAATGAAAATTGGAAATTGGAAATCAGCAGAAGTAGTGTTTGAGCATCCTGCCATTGACAGGACCCCCAAACAACTCAGTACCATCTAGTTCTTGTAGAAAAAAGGCATTTGGACCCACAGTGGCCTGGATGATGTATGGAACTTTCCACAAACTGTCAAACTTGCCGTGCTTTCCTTTGTTCTCTCTCCTTGAGTCCCACTTCAGAACCTTATCTCCAACTTTGAAATCAGAAGCTTTGGTTCTCTTGTCAAACAACTTCTTTATGTTTTCCTGAACTTTCACAACTCTGTTATAGACCTCTTCCCTTGTTTTCTGGAGATGAATTGCTTGGTTTATTCTCCTTACCATGCTGTCTTCTTCTGTCTGGATTTCTTGGACAAGTTTGATTACTGGCACTCCAAGGCTGGTAGGAAAAACTGCTTCTGTTCCATAGACAAGCTGATATGGCGACATACTGATGGATTTATTCGTTGTAAGCCTGTCAGCCCACAGGGCATGCACTAACTTGTTATGCCATGACTTTTTGTTCTCTTCCAGTAGCTTTTTGATGCTGGTCACCAGGCTCTTGTTTGATGATTCAACTAATCCATTACCTTGTGGGTAATAGGTAGTTGAATGACTGAGTGCTATTTGGTACCTGTGACAAAAATTAACCATTTTCTTGGATCCAAAAGTAGCAGCATTATTAGCGATTATTTTTCTTGGACAACCAAACCGAGAGAGGATATGGCCTTCTAGGAACCTAATGATGGCTGAATCTGTGGCATTCCTAGTAGGTATGGCCTCTATCCCCTTAGTGAAGTAGTCTGTGGCTATTAAGATCCATTTGTGTTGTGCAGAAGAAGCAGGGTGAATTTATCCTATGAAATCTAGGCCCCATTGCATAAATGGACCTTCAATAGTGATGGGTTGTAGAGGTAAGGGGAGGAGATTTCTTTTGCCTTCAAAAATCTGGCATTTGTGGTAGGCAATTATCATCTTATGGATGTCATTGAAGAGTGTAGGCCAATAGTAGCCAGCTCTGAGTATTTTGTTTGTAGTGGCTTTCCAGTTCAGGTGGCCTCCACACTCTCCTGCATGGAACTCTTGTTTAATTCTCGTTGCCTCATTTTCAGGCAAAAATTTAAGCAATAGGCCATTTGTACTTTTCCAGTATAAGCATTCATCCAATATACAATAGATTTTGGCTTTTAGTTTGAGGAATCTAGCCTTGGTCTTTGACAGTTTAGGAGGGGCATTGAGGTTTGTGAGCACATAGAGGATGTCAGAATACCATGGAGAGTTTTGAATTTTCTCCTCAACAGTGGGACCAGGAAGTCCCTCCTGCGCATCCAAGGCATCTACCATGTTTATGTCAAGGGCTTGCAGATTTGATTCAACCATTAGTTGAGCTAAACCCTGACCTTTGATCAGTTTTGCAGGTTTTATCTCAAGGTCATATTCTAAGATCACAACAATCCATTTGCCCCTCTTCCCATCTGGGTCTTGGGACAAGATGTCTTTGACCACTATGTTAGGCACATAGGCTATGGTGTGGAAATGAAATATGTACACCTTGAAATCTTTCAAGGCCTTAATAAGAGCATAGGCCTGTTTTTCCATTATGTTGTATTTCAAGGGTGCATCTCTCAGTGCTTTGCTGAAGAAGGAAATGGGTTGTTCCATTCCCTCTGGATTTTTCTGCAGTATAACTGCAGCTACTGTATGCTCGGAGGCGAATGAAAAAATCAGGAAATATTTTGAGAAATCAGGATTGATTAGGACAGGATCCCGGGTGAGTGCAAGTTTGACTGATTCAAAAGATTTTTTAGCCTCGACAGTCCATTTAACTCCTACACCTTTACTTAACATGTTTTCCATATTCCTGAGGTGTTCGGCTAAATTTGGGATGAACCTCCTTAAGAAGTTGATTTTCCCAATAAAGTACTGTAACTCTTTGACGTTCCTCGGGTGTGTGATTTGTAGTATTCCCTCAACTCTTTGTGGGTCTATCCTAATCCCCTTCTCGGATATGATGTGGCTAAGAAGCTTACCTTCTTGCATCCCAAATACAGTCTTTTTAAGATTCAATGACAGACCGAACCTTCTGCATTTTTCAAACACTTTTCTCAGATGTTTTAGGTGTTCTTCTTCAGTCTTGGAATAGACTATTATGTCATCCAGATAGATGACAATGAAGTTCCCTATTTCATCTGAAAATGCTATGTCTATCTCTCTTTGGAAGGTTGCACCAGCGTTCATCAGTCCAAAGGGAATTTTAACATACATAAAGGTGCCCCATGGAGTGGTAAAGGCCGTCTTGAGTTGGTCTTTTGGGATTACTAAAACTTGGTTGTAACCTGAAAAACCATCTAACAGGGAGATCCTTTTTGAGCCTACTACCTTCTGAAGAATGTGTTCCATTTTTGGCAAAGGGTAATTTTCTTTGAGTGAGGCTCTATTAAGATTCCTGAAATCAATACACAGCCTGATCTCCCCTGTTTTCTTTCTCACAGCCACCAGGTTTGATACCCAATTAGAGAACCTCACAGGAACTATTATGCCTGCCTCATACATCTTCTTAATCTCTTTTTCAACTGCAGGCAATTTTTTTGGGTTTATTCTATGAAGTTTTTGTCTGAAGGGCTTCTAATTTTATTTCAAAGGTATTCTATGCTGTATGATTTTCGTGTCATAGGCTTTTAGGTCCTCATAGTTCCAGGAAAACACATCAATGAATTCCCTGAATAGGTCAATGTATTTCTTCTTCATGTTTGCTGGCAGGGACTTAGCCAATTTAATCATTTTGGGTTTATCTTCAGCACCTATGTTGCATTCCTTGACATCAGAGTCTGCATGTTCTATAGTGGGCTTTTTTGCTACATCGTCGAAGTAAAAAAGGTCTTCTAAAGGTGCCAGACCTCGAGGTATGTTCTTATCTTTGGTCCGCAGCACCTCTACTTCCTCACTGTCTACGTTTTCACATTTTTCGTTTGGATTTCCAGTCCGTTCGTTTAAAGTGTTTATTTCTATGTTACAGGGTGTTTATTTTTCGTCTGAGGGCTCTTCACTTAGGCAGCTATCATCAGATTTCAAGTCTGAATCAGAAAATTCAAACTCGTCTCTGCCTACCAGGAAATCTTCAATCTGTTTATCACCCTCAAAGACCTGCCAATATTTTTCGTTGTCCGACACTGCAGGTCTAAATTTGGTCTGAATGATGATCTGTTGGTCATTGGGAGGCTTGTGATATGAACTAGCCATGCACTCTAATCCATTTGCAATTTCATTTTGACTCCTAGGGACAAACACCAGGTCGTATTCTACAAAGGTTTTCAATAGATCCATAGCGTCATTCCTGTACGCTCTCAGCCTAGGATGTTTCGCTGTGTATTCACCATTCACTTGTTTGATGATCAGCTCAGAGTATCCATACACAGTTATCCTACGGGCTCCTAATTTTCTCAACAGATTAAAGCCTAGGATAAGAGCCTCATACTTTGCGATATTGTTTGTACATTTGAAGTGCAGGCTGCATGCATGGTTTTTTGCGTAGTCACTCTCTGTGTTATGTACCCACACCCCTGCTCTAGCAGTTCTCTTAGTGCATGACCCATCGAAATTCATTTCCCATAAGGGTTGGCTCTTAGGCTTATCATTGTTTCGTTATTGGTGTGGTGTATGAGCTTGTGAAGGGTGACTAATCAGTTGATTACATCGTATTTCTGGCTTACTCTACGTTTCGTTTTTAGTGCACTGTCCATAGGTTTCAACATTGTTTTCTTATGAGTCTAGAGTAGCCATTATGTTAAAGTCTATGGTCCCTGTTTCATTGTTTGTATCTCTGTTTTTGAATCCTGGCTCCTCCAAAGATTCATCATTGCAGAAGATAAAGGAGTCTAAATCTGTGTGCATAGAGTATAAAGGCGAATTTTCAGGCTTTTCAGGGCCGCTGACCAGGAATTTCATTTGTGCCTCTCTATACAGTCTTCTAAGTTGGCTAAAGACTAGGATTGTGGCATATGCCCCATCCATCTGCATTGTACCTTGCAGCTTGGCTCCCCATGACCTTGACAGCAACATGCCATACTTAGGTGGCACATCTGCCACTACAACATCCATGACCATGCATTTAGCTGGAATCTGGGTTAGGCTTACACATAAATCTTTGATCAGGCCAAGACACTTTACTCTGCTAGATTCAAATGAATATAGGTCTTTATAGGGACGGGTTATCTCTAGGCCTAATCTTTCCATAACTATCTTAGGCATCAGGTTGTGTGAGGCCCCAAAGTCATGCATTGCATTGTGGAGGATCTTATCATGGATATTGAGACTGATATAAAAGGGAGGTACTACCCCTTCTTGAAACTACCCTTCTATCTTGGGACCAAACAGAAGGGCTAGTTGATCATCACTAAAATTGACCATGTCACTGTTCTCACCTAGATTTAATGCTTTCAAAATTTGGCCTTTATATACATCCTGAGTGGCCAGCTCAGAGAGTGGTACAGAGATTTTAATTTTCGCAATCTCACTCTCCAAATTGAAAGTGGACTGACTCTTTGGAATGTTCCACTCTGTTTTGTTAGCCACCACCTTAGTGTCTATGTCAGTGGGCTGATCCTCACTATGTACAGGTTTAGGAATTGGTTTATCAGGAGCACTAATTGCAGTGCTAGTGCTACTGGTTGGTTGACCTTGTTTATCAGTGTTTTGGTTTTCCTCTTCTTTTTTCTTCCCAGAACCCTCAACTGCTGATTTGTTGCTTTCAGCAGTTGCTTTAGAAGTTTTCTCAGGCCTTTTCTTGATGGAAATCTCAGAAGCTTTGGGTTTGGAACTACCTAGGCTCTTTTTGCTTCTAAGTTCATACTGTTCCCTGACCTGCATGATGGCGTTTTCAAATCCCAGCCTGTAATCCTCAGATTCCAATCCTTCTTCTTCCCAATATGACAATTTACCCAAGCGGGGCCCATAGTTTTGGCGCTTCATCTCCTAGGGTTAGGGTTTTGGCTATTTAGGATTTCCCATTGTTTCTAAATGATAAATAGGCCCTCGAGCCTCATTGTAGCACAGTTCAGAGGCCTGTAGCCGCCACATCTCTTCTCAGAGATAGCTACCAGCGCCCTAGCTAGTTTTATTTCCATTCTGTCTGTAAGCAAATTTCAGTTCTTTGATATTAATGAAATGAAGTGTTATTTCCATTGCATCTCTGTATTTATGGTTATGTGTTTATTCTGTTGCGTTCCTGCATAAATCCGGATCAGTGGTATCAGAGCGGTCTGCTTTTTCTCGATCCTTCTTTGCATGTCCCCAACGAGGTCGGGGTATAAGGAGCTAGGGCTCGATCTGGTGGAACCTTTGCAAGATCAACCTCGCAAACCTCGACGGACACCCATTGGGGACGAAAAGAAAGATGAGGGAGCAGGAGATCCTATCAAAATATTTCTCGAGGAGGCCCTCGAAAAACAAAGGAACGTGATGATGGATAACTTTGTTCAGATCCTTCAACGGCTACCCACCGGCGGCGCATCTGCATCCAGCAGCCACTCTGGAGACGCGACTCCTTTTAAGGTACAAGTAAATTTTGACATTCCCATATTTGAGGGTCAAATAGACGCAGATGCCGTAGATAGATGGTTGAATCTGTTAGAAGGATATTTCTCGGTTCATGACTTTTCAGACCGGGAGAAGATTATTTTTGCACTCCTCAAAGCTACCCCCCATGTTAAGGACTGGTGGGAAACCTATTGTGAGAACAAGGACTAGAAAGAACCCTCTCTGTTCTCGGCCGTACCAACTTGGAATTCTTTCCGAGACGCTGTCAAGGAACAGTACTATCCCGTGGGGAGCTATGAGGACAAGTACATACAATGGACCACGCTGCGACAACAAAGGGATCAAGATGTGCATGAGTTGACGAATCTGTTCCATACCCTGCGCACAAAGTTGGGTATCAAAGATTCAGAGAAACATCTGGTGCTAAAGTCTGCAGCTGTCTGCACATATACATTCAAGAGGAAATGTAGTTACTCGACATCTCCTCGCTTGGTACAACATACCGGTATGCTGCCAAGATTGAGCAGAAATTCAAGCAGAAGAAGCGAGACTTTGGATCTGCGAATCAAAAGCAAGGGAAAGGTGCTTCCAAACCACAGAACAAAGGATGGAGCCAAGGCATGGTGGCTAAAGACAACTCATCGAAGTCACAAGAAAAGAACAACACTGCAAAGCCAAAGAAGGACACGGGAAAGTTGTGTGATTTCCATAAAATCTCCACTCACAACACAAGTGAGTGTCGGGCCAAGCAGTCGCTAGTGGCTGAGATGAGGGCTTTTGAGTCGGATGCATGCTCTGACTCCGAATCGGAACCTGAAAAGGGGAATGAAAAAGGGAAACAGATTATTGATGTGGAGCCCAACGCCACTGTTGCCACTACAAAGATCCAGAAGGAGGAACCGGAAGATCCAGAGGAGGAGGAACGTCTCTTCCACTCCCAGATGTGGGTAAAGGGCTCCCCTGTACAGTTCATTGTCGACAATGGGAGCTAAAAGAACCTCATTTCAGCAGACGCCGTGAAGCGGTTGGGCTTGCCGACCACAGCTCACCCACATCCATACACCATCGGGTGGCTTCACCAAGGACGAGATCTCCGCGTCAGCCAGCGGTGTCGCCTTCCCTATAGCATCAAGCCCTTCACGGATGAGGTATTATGTGACGTTGCTCCTATTGATGTTTCTGATGTATTATTAGGACAACCATACTTGTGGAAGCGTCATGCTGTGTATGAGTCTCGACCTCGTGCTGTTATTATTACTTTGGGAAATAAGTTGTACAGGATACGAGAGGTACCACCTCCTACGACTATCTCTTTGGTTACTGCAAAACAATGTAGTAAGCTCATTTCCCAAACCAGGAAATTCGTTTTTCTGATGATCCGCCCCCAGGGCAAGAAGAAGACTGTGGCCACGACCTCCAGACAGGGCTCCTCTGCACAAAAACAACAAATGGATAAGGTTGTGGAGGAGTACGGGGACATATTCACCTCACCCACAGGGGTTCCTCTGCACTGTCAGGTCAAGCACCCGATTGATCTGACCCCCAGTGCGCCGCTACCTAATGGACCGATCTATCGGCGCTCTGTTCTGGAGAATGATGAAATCAAGAGGCAGATTCAGGAGCTGTTGCAGAAAGGTCACATCAGACCAAGTTCATCTCCCTGTGGGAGCCCGATCGTGTTGGTACGGAAGAAGGATGGGACGTGGAGACTCTGTATTGACTATCGGGCGCTGAACAAGATCACTGTCCGGAATAGGTACCCAATCCCACGGATTGATGACCTTCTGGACCAAATCAAAGGTGCAAAATATTTCAGCAAGATCGACCTGAAGTCTGGGTATCACCAGGTACCAATTGAACCCTCCGATGTGTGGAAGACTTCCTTCAAAGCCAAGGAAGGCCTTTTCGAATGGCTGGTCATGCCTTTTGGGTTGACGAATGCTCCCGCCACCTTCATGAGGATGATGGATGACATCTTGTGGCCATTCACCAACTCATTTGTAGTGGTGTACTTGGATGATATTCTGATCTTCAGCCAGACTTGGGAAGAGCACCTTCACCACATCCGACAAGTCCTCCAAACACTGCGGCAAGACAAGTTGTGTGCCAATTTGGAGAAGTGCACTTTTGGCATGACCCGGGTTCAATATCTGGGATACATTATTGATGAAAGGGGGGTGCATGTGGATCCAGCCAAGATCCAAGTCATTCGGGATTGGCCAGCCCCGACTACTATAACAGAGCTTCGCAGCTTTCTGGGTCTTGCTAATTTCTACCGTAGATTTGTGCTGGGATTCTCTCATATCACTTGGCCCTTGAGTCAAGTCACCAAAGGAGGAGCGAGAGCAAAATTATTTTGGTCGGAACCTCAACAGAAGGCGTTCAAAGAATTGAAAAATCGCCTCTGTTCTGCCCCAGTGCTCACCTTACCAGACTTGCAGCAGCCGTTTGAGATCGAGACAGATGCCTCTGACTATGCTATTGGGGCAGTTCTTACTCAATAGGGACATCCAGTGGCATATCACAGTGAGACATTGTCTGAGACAGTTCGCAAGTATCCCACCTATGACAAAGAAATGTATTCCATTGTGCAAGCCTGTCGACAATGGAAGAATTACATTTTGGGGAAGGAAACAATCATCCACACAGACCACCGGCCCCTGCAGTTCATACGGACACAAGGGAAGTTGCAGAATGATCGCCATCAGAAGTGGTCCACATATCTGCAACAGTTTCATTTGAACATCAAGTACAAGAAGGGTAGCACCAATCATGTTACAGACTGCCTCAGCCGACCACCGATCTTGGCGCTCACCACTGTGCTCAACTCTTGTGGGCACGAGACTTCTGATTGGCCGCTTCTCTATGAGAGTGACCTAGAATTCGGCCACACTTACAAGGCACTCTTGGGGGGTACGCAAGTTCCAAATTTTCACCTCCAAGATGCACTTTTATGTCACATGGGACAACTTTGTGTTCCTTCAAGCGAGCGTGCCAAGATGATATGGGAAGCACACTACAGTCGAGTCGCTGGGCATTTCGGGGTCGAGAAAACAGTAGCAATCCTGCAGAATTATTTCTATTGGCCGAACCTTCGAAAGGATGTCGAGAAGCACATCAGATCCTGCACTGCTTGTGCCATTGCCAAACCGACCATCAAGAAGCAAGGCCTATATACTCCTCTACCTACCCCTAGTCGGCCTTGGGAATCCATCTCCATGGATTACATGTCGGGCCTGCCTTCTACTAAGCAGGGAAATGACTGTGTTTTTGTGGTCGTCGACAGATTCTCGAAGATGGCCATTATGGCGGCCTGCAAGAAGAATATCACAGCAGAAGCCACTGCTAAACTCTTCTTTGAGCGAGTGTGGGTGCACTTTGGGATCCCACAGTCTATCATATCAGATCGGGATAGCAGGTTCCTCAGCACATTTTGGTCCAGCCTCTGGTCGATGTTGGATACCAAGCTCACCAAGTCCACAGCTTTCCATCCCCAAACAGATGGGCAGACAGAGGTCGTCAACATAATGATTGTACACATTCTGCGCATGTACAATTCAAAGCATCCACGCACATGGGACGAGAGCCTCCCTTATGTACAACATAGTTATAATCGGGCTCTCCACGGTTCAATCGGCCATAGCCCCTTTCAGGTGGGCTTGGGATTCCAGCCACTATGTCCCATTGACGTAGCCATGCCATTTGCAGCTGCTCAGGCCAATTCAGCTCATGTCCAGTCTGAAGTTGACAAAGCCAGTAGCTTCATCGAGCACATTCAACACATCCGCCAACAGGTTCATGATATATTGGATAGAGCCAATGCCAAGTACAAGCAACGCCATGATCAACATCGGGTGCCACACAACTTCCAGGTGGGTGAAAAAGTATGGCTACATTTGCAGAAGGAGCGCCTCACTGGACCCCACCGCAAGCTTCGCCCGCTCCGATACGGGCCATACACCATCACCAAGGCTGTAGGGAACAATGCCTTCGAGCTCAGTATTCCACCATTCCTTGGTCTGCACCCAATCTTCAATGTGGATCGCCTTCGTCCTTACTTCCCACCTCTACTGGACACCTCGGACATTGCAGAACAACTCACACCAACAGAGTTAAATCCAGACTGCATGGAACAGGCCACCACAGATTGTATCATGGACATGCAAATCAAGAACACTCGCCAGCAAAAGATCCAACTATATCGGGTTGTCAAAGCTGGCCAACTCCTGCACCAAGGAAAGTGGTTCACCGGGGACCAAGTTCAGCAGAAATTTCCTCATCTCATGGAGGAACTTAACGCAATGGGGACCATTGCTTCCTAAGGGGGGAGGAATGATCCAGGTGGATATTGGTGGTCACCCGCCTATTCCACTTGGGGCTCCACCATTGTCTCTTTCAGTTTTTCAGTTTCGGCATAGTTTACTATTTTTAGCAGTTTTTCAGGTCTTGAACTTCTGGCGCCGTTTTGAGGCCCTAAACGATGTTTTTTTGGGAAAACGAAGAGAAAAATGGGCTCATGGATGGATGTTTCTTGTTCCAAATTTGTAGTC